>QGMF01000007.1:0-139811 GCA_007821475.1 Lachnellula arida | reverse complement strand
CCCCGCCCCCACCCCTTCCCCCCTCCCCCTTTCTCCTCCACAGACCTATCGCAAATTCCCCGGTCTTCTTCTCAACAAATCTTGAGGGTTGACTACCCTGTTATTCCACCTGTTCGTCATATCCCCCGATCATCGCAATAACCCGCTGCAGCCTCGCTTCTCGTTCCTCGGCCCCGTCATCCCTGAAGAAGATGCGCTGAGTCGGCGTCTGAGTCGGCGTCTGAGTCGGCGTCTCGTAAATCTCGCCCTCATCCGCATCTGCGTTCGTTCGATCGTGGTCTACGTTCTCGACGTGCTCGTATGCTACTCCGTCGGATTCCGGTGCGGGTGCCCGTCCCATCGCAATAGCCCGCAGTCGCCTCGCTTCTCGTTCCCTGAAGAACATGCGCTGAGCCGGCGTCTCGTAAATCTCGCCCTCATCCGCATCTGCGTCCGTTCGCTCGTGGTATACGTTCTCGACGTGTGCTACTGCTGCTCCGCCGGATGCGGATGCGGGTGCGAAATACAAGACCGAAAGCCCATCATCGAGCATCATGGTGTCTGTGCCCGTGGCTGATGATGCCGCTTCCTGGTTTAGAACTCGCTCATACGCGTATTCAGGGGAAGGAGCTGGCTCGCGTCGTTGTTGCTCCTCGAGCGGGTTCCGCATTCCCAGCATCGTTGGCATCATCCGCTCGTTCTGGCTCAGTATGCTCCCTTGTTGCTCGACGAGGAGCAACGCCGCAGCCCTAATAGATGCGGGTGGATACTGGAGCTCGTGCTCGTGCTCCTGCGCTCTCTGATCTCGTCCGCGCTGGCGGTTTCGCATGGCGTGCTCGGTCCAGTCCTCTCGGTCGTAAGTCGGCCAGGGAGTAGGTAGCTGGGACGTAATGCGTTCACATCCCTCGTCTCGCTGCCTCCGTCGTTCGTCAAGTTGTTGGATTTGCTGGGTGAGAGCTTCGGACATCCTGTCTAGTTCTCTGAATATCATTGCTTCATGCCCCATGCCCATATCCTGCATTCCCTGGATCAACTGGGAATTTTGTTGAGAAGACATTCCTGATAGATTGTCCTGTGAGGTCTCTGTTGAAGTACTCGGGGGGCAGTCTGACAATGGTAGACCCATTGATTTCTGGGTCGTGGATTGGGTGTGATGGTTTTTGGATCTCTAAAAGGCGAGGATTTTGTTGGTAATATACAAAATCGGGTTGTGTGGTTTTACCTTGGCGGGTTGGTTCTCTTGATATCGAGAATCCTGGTTGTGATATGTGGTGGTTTGGTATAGTAGGATGGAATTAACAAAGATGTAATATTTTGGATAACTGTGTGTGCGTCTGTGAAGAGTGTAAGTTTTTGAGGAAAAGAGAATATTTTATAGAACCAATTGGAAAATTACATTTTGGACTGGGAAGATACCACTTCAAACTCTGGGACCGTAAAGACGGGAGGTGACCGAACCATTCCTGAAGAGGAATAAAAGACAACCATGAGAGCATACCTTAAGACGAACCAGACCTACAATACCTAGGTACCCCCCGGGGCCTAAACTGGTGCAAGACTAAAGAAGAAAAGCTGTTACGTGATTCGTATTATGACAATAGAAATATTCTGAATGAAGGAAATAGGGGTCTAGTTCGCTTAAATAAGACCCTTTCACCACGACAGAATTAGAATAAAGTTGCGGAAACGGATTTATATTTGCTCTTTATAGACCATTATGATAACTTCTGCGTACGAATTCACCTGTCATTCTCTCTGCACCTAATTTCATTTTTGGATGTATGGACGATCTCATTTTGTCGACCGGCGGTTGTAATTTGCTCCGAGGGAGTGCAATGGCGTTTGCTGGTTTTGATTAGCAATCTTGAAGGCTTCTTACTGGAGCAATCCGAGGTTTTCTGGCTCGGCTTGAACTATCCGTAAGGTATTGGTATTCCCTGTCGTTGGAGTCAGCATTGCTTAATCAAAAAAAGGCTTCGAGAACACATACCCATACCACCCTTCCATCCTTGTACAACGATAACAGTCTCGCCCTGTGTCAAGACCTTGAGCTTCAAAGCCTCCGTGATACCCCACTTGATTCTTCGGTCTACATCTTCTTGCCAGTTGACCTTGCTGAAATCTGGCTTTTCCTCTGCAAAGTAGAAGGGATACACACCACGATACAAGTGAGCAAATCGGGAAGCGGAGGCGCTGCGGGTAACCATAAAGATAGGGCAGACCGGTCTGTACTTGGAGAGAAGACGTGCACTGTCACCACTAGTGGAGAGGACGATGATAGCACCAGCGTTAATGTCCAAGCTTGCACGAACAGCAGCCATGGCGCATGACTCAACGATGCTAACAGGTCGCTTCACAAGGTCCTGAAGCTCCTCGAAGTGAGATAGGTACGCGATGGTGTTCTCGGCCTTCAAGCAGGTTTCGTGCATCTCCTTCACTGCCTCGTTTGGATAGCTACCCTTGGCAGTCTCAGCCGACAACATGACACAGTCGGCACCATCGGTAACAGCGTTACCAACATCGCTGATCTCAGCACGGGTAGGACGCGGGTTATAGATCATGGACTCGAGCATTTGAGTGGCACAGATGACTGGCTTTCCGGCGATGTTGCACATGGCAATCATCTTCTTCTGGGCCGCAAACACCTCAGCAGCTGGGATCTCAATACCCAAGTCACCACGAGCCACCATAACACCATCAGTCTCCCGAAGGATCTCAGCAAAGTTGTTGAGACCTTGTCTGTTCTCGATCTTGGCAATGATCTGGATGTGCTTTCCATCTTCTCCGAGAACCTTGCGGATAGCCTTGATGTCTTCTCCTCTGCGAATGAAGGAGGCAAAGACCATATCAACATTATTCTTGACACCGAATCGGAGATCGGCTTGGTCCTTCTCCGACAAGGCTGGGAGGTCGACATCGGTGCTGGGGAGGTTGACACCCTTCTTGGAGGAGATCTTGCCGTTGTTGCGGGCACGGGCACGGATAGTCTTGCTATCAACAACATCAAGGACATCAAAGGCAAGGACTCCGTCGTCAACATAGATGATGCGGCCCTTCTCGATCACCTTGGTGATGTTCTTGTAGTCGACATACCTGACCACAATTAGTCTCGCGCGCCAAGAGTGAAGCAGAGTCTGTAGTGACCAGCCCCAACTTACATGTTCTTATCGTCACACGAGGTAGCATATTTGTCGTCGGTGGTAATGTTGATCTCGGCGCCGGCCGAGATCGGGATGTCTGCATCTCCAGCAGTGTTTCCAGTTCTAATCTCAGGGCCCTTAGTATCCAGAGCAATAGCAACCTGACGTCCAGACTGGGCCTTCTCGGCTGCGCGAGCATTGTCAATGACGGATTGGTGATACTCGTAGGAGCCGTGGGAGAAGTTCATGCGGACGACATTGAGACCAGCAGTTCGGAGCTTGTTGATAGCCTCGACGGAGTTTGTCTTGGGGCCAATTGTGCAGATAATGGAAGTACGGCGGTAATTCTTGGTAGGCTTGAATTCGGTGTTCAGCTGCGAGAGCCACTCGATCTTTGTCGAGCCCGACGAGAGGTGATCCATTGCGGTGGCCATGATGGAGGAAGGAAGGTGGGCTGGTGCGCGGCGGAAGCTTTTGAGGTGGAGGTTCGGTGTCTTTCGCTAAATAATTCTAGGTATGCAGTGTAAAGGAGGAGGAGGAGGTATTGACGATGCTGGTAGGATGAGCAAGACTGCCTGGCGTTTAATAAAGATGGTGATTTTCTGGAAGAAATTTGGTCAACACTCAACCGTTTTATCTTGTTTATCTTGGTGGGGTTGATGGGACAAATAGCGTGAACAAATATTTCCTTCGCAATGCGGGTAATAGTCGAAGTGACAGGAGAGGGTAATGAGCGTGGGGGGAACGGATTTATAATATATTATATTATATAAATCAGACTAATCGGGGAGGTACTCACAGGTTCTTTGAAATTTTCTCTTTAGTCTTTGCTTGGGGGATGACGGATGGGATGGAAGAAAAGGCTTTGACACGCACGCAGCTTCAACCCCACGCAAGCAGTGAGTGATTGGTGAGGGTTGAGCCGCCAGTGCAAATCGGACCGCTGGGTATATTATCGATAAGATAGGTAGGTATAGGTACCTTACAGCTTACTGTACTCCGTAGGTACCGTACCACGTTTTTATACGCCTGAGGCAGGAACCTTTGGCTGTTCTGCGGTGTGTTGTCCCGCCATCCCTAATCGCACCTGCCGGGCCCTGCATTGCATCTCTTGACACGGTCAGTTTTGTCTTGTCTTGCAACAAAGAGAACAGGAGGAATCAACTCTTACCGCTCCGTATTCCATACTCCGTAGCCAAACGCAAACACCACTATCACCAAGCCACCATTTCTTTTCTCGAAGCAGATTACCCATATCCGCAGCCATGGTTGTCAGTCTTCCCTCCCCCCAAGTCGAGTGACTGGATCCTAATCAACCCAGTTGCTCAACCTACTAACATTTGGCTTGTGGGGAAAGGTCGGAAAAGTAGCTCACTATGCATTTGATGCTGTTCTGAGTATGTCCTCTCCGAGTCTTATACATCTTACGAGCTTGAAGGATACTCGCTGACTTCTTCTCCTAGTCTCAACTTTCCTCGCTGGCATGAGACGATCAACCGGTTTAACGTACGTGCCCTACAACCCATTTGCAAGAACAATCTTCGCTCGAGTCGATCCAGGAAGGGGTGTTACTCGGGGCAGCGTTGAAGGCCTGGTGGTGATCGACTGAAAACACATCGGCTGACAGATCCTATTCGCAGTTTCAAGAAAGAAACCATTACGGAAAGCAACGATATCAACGTCTGGATCGAAAAGTACCTCGGCGTGGGCGAGTGGGTGATGGATTCATCGGTGGCATTCGCAGGGTCCAGCCGCTTTTTCGAGAGGAAGAGATAATCTCGGCATGTTCCCAGGAGGATTAGGGCATCGAGACGATGGCATGCAACGGACACGAATTTGGATACGATATCATAATGCAGAAGCGGATGTGGACATTCTGAGGAGTCTGGGGCGTTCTTGGGTTGTCTCGCATGGAATGCTTGTTATTGAGTGTTTGGGTCCACCGCAGGCGAAAGGTTACTCTTCTCACTCATGAGTTCCATAGAAATCCTTTCAAGGACCTTTCAAGGATAATGGGAAAATTCATATCCAGCCAGGAAGAAACGCAGACCCAAACAAGTGCTCGAATCCTCTGCTCCACACTCCGCTCCAACTCTCCCCGAATCAACCCCTCTCGACCGAGGGACCGGCTATACCCGAGCTTCAAACTTAGTCCCGAGCACCATGCACGTGAGACTTGAGACATGAGACTCAGAGTTCACATGAGGAAGAAGAATCTTCCAAATCCCATATTGTATGACTATAACGGAGGTAAATAAGCAATTTGGCTTCTTTAGATTCCCTCACGTCTGCCGAGACTTTTGTAGCCCCTTTTATTGTATTGCTTTACACCATTTGGCCATTGTACCATGGCTGTAACTTTCTAAATATTGAGAAAGCAAATCAATTAAATATATTAATCCAATAGGTGAGATTATTTCTCTGGTATCATAACGCTGCTCTAGTCTACATCTCCGTTCTCACGATCAATCATCAATTCCGCCAGGTTAGGATCGTCATCTTCACTCTCTTCCCGCTCAACGCTCTCACTCCTTTGACTTTCCGCTGCCTTTCCAGCCTTCTCGTCCCCCAACCCACTCAGTTCGTTCAGACCATTCGTCGCAACTCCACCCGGCTCATCATCATCCTTCTGCTGCTGCTCCGCAAACTCCAATGCGCTTCTCAGAAGCCCCTCTCCTTCTGTAAATGCCTGCAGCTCAGCCCCTACAGCACAAATCAACAAATTCCAGCCTCTATCCTCCGCCGTCCCCATGATGTCCTTGAGCTTTTCAATAACCACTCCCATCTTCCCAACTTGGCTTCTGAACAGCTGCTTGTCCTGTGCCTCACCACTCTTCATCTGCTTCCTAAGCTCGTCCTCAAACTCACTCACAACACCCACAGCATCTTCCCACATTAAAGCTCCCTCCTCCAGAGCCTGCTTCTCCTTCTCCGTTTCCTCTCTCTTGGTCGTAAGGGAAGCCGATTCTTTCAGCCACCATTCCCTTGCCATACCAAGCGTCCTCCTACTAGGAGGCAGCGCGTAGAAGCCCCCTTCATCACCCATGATGACAGACACAGGAATCGGCGGCCGTCTCAAAAACTCCTTAACCTGCCCCTCCGCTTCCCTCAGCGCCCCTCGATAGCTACTTAGTCTCGCCTCCTGGCGGTTCACAGACTCCTTAATCTGCTCCCCCAACCAGCGTTTCCTTGCCTTCATCTGCAGAAGCCTATCCTCCATCTCCCTAATCTCATTCTCCACAGCCCGTTCCTCAGTCCGTAGCTCCGCAAGTTCCACAGCCTCTTCACCTCCCCCCTCATCCCCAGCGTACCCAGAAAGTTGTTCCCTCGCGCCATCAATCCTCTTCTCCCACGTCTCGACCTGCGCCAGAACCTCGTCTCTACGCTCAATTTCCTCTGTCAGGATTCCCACCTCCTCACTCTTAATCCCAACCAGCTCCCCCATATCCCGTAGCAGTCCCCTCCTCGCCCCTTTCAACCCAATTGTCTTCCGTTTCGGCTGCCGCACCGGCACAATCCCTCCATTGCGACTGCTGCTCCTCGCAGAATTTACGTGTACAGACCGTGATGTAGGCGTGCTACTCCCCGCATCACTGCCCTCCTCGCCCGTGCCTCCAAACCCTTGTATCAAGCCCGTGGACTGCGCATCAAGTAATAGCTGCAGCTCATGCTGTATCGCCTTCTCCCTCCTCTCGAGATTCACCAGAGGATCTGCAATGGAGTTCCCGCGGCGCATCTGCGGGCTCCCGCTCCTCTTAGACGGGGAATCCCAGCCCTTGTTTTCATGCTTGTGAGATTTGCTAGGTGCTTGCAGGAAGACGGAGGTGGCTATTGGGGGCGGGGGAGCGGCGAACTGTATTCTGCGGGCTGGGGCTTTGGTTCTGGAGGGAGAGGGAGAGGGGCTTGGTGATGCGTTGTAGGTGTGCTGGGGATTCGAGTCTCTGTAGAAGGATGGCGGCGGTGAGGGCGAAGCTGTGCGGGAAGCTGCTCCGCGGGGAGAGAGGTTTTGGAGGGAGAAAGAGCCCCGGTTGGAGTCTTGTGGGAGGAGAGGGTTGCTTTGGGAGCTGTCGCGTGAGAGGGAGCGGGAGAAGAAGGATGTTGGTGACATTGTTTGTGGTTGGGTAAAATTTGGAGTGTACTCCGTATATGATGGTGTTTGCTCTGGCAGCTTTAAAGTTTAGGAATATTCATGATCTTGCGAAAGAAATGATGTAGAGCTTGGAGCGAAGGGAGTGAAGCTTCTTGTAATAAGGCTGCAATTCCTAGCGGTTTGGTGTTCACATGTTTGAAAGTGGTCATCTGAAAATATATTGACTGTCCTCGCCCGTCATTGCTGAGACATATGGTCATGTGAATATTTCTGGGCTCTGATGAGTCCCGAATACTCAGGGTATGGAACAAATATCAAGCTTCTGAAGGGTGATAAAGAGCTTCATGTAAGCCTTTTGGTATGGAGCTTCTCGTAATACCTGCCCCTCGGCTGACTTGCCCCGCTGGTACGGGTGACAGAAGTCCGATGAAGTTGAAGAGGATATAAAAGCAAATTTATTTCTTCTTCAAAGATCAAATCTATCTCATTATTCTCATCAAAGTGTTGCCTCAAGTCTCGAAAACAGTCCTGTCCAAGTCTAAGTTTGAGGAGCTGTTCACCGTCTTCAAAAGGTTACATTAATCGACCTACCGTATCATTTCGACCAGAAGACTCTGGTTGTAGCCCTGGAATCTCCAAAGCCCACAAGCTCAGTATAACTCATATTTATAGATCTGCACATTAGAGAAACGTGCTCGATCCAATCATTCTATTTAAGTCCTGATTATACCCAAAAACAACCATGGCACCAACATCAGCAGAACGAGATGCCTTGACTTCCCGGGTGTTGCCGCAGATGATATTCAGCAAAGGAGACGAGACTTCAAAGACAGCACCACCACGCCCACTACCTGCTTCCGTCAATGCTGAAGGAAGGGCAAAGTTGAGATTCGAAGTTCAAGGAAATGCCATGTAACATACTTTTCCATCCTATAAAAGAAAGAGCTGACCACATATCAGAGTAACAGGTGGAGCAGGATCTCTGGGATTTGCTGCTGCTCGTGCCCTCCTTGAGCATGGGCTGGCTGGCTTGATGCTTTTTGATGTCAATCCGGCTCAGGCACAAACCAAGGTCGAGGAGCTAGAAAAAGAGTTCCCAGGAGCAAAGATAGCTTTCAAACAAGTCGACATCACGGATGATGTGGCTGTCGCGAAAGGTGTCGAAGAGGCTGCCAGCCTTCTTGGTTCCATCGATGTGCTCCTTTGCTTTGCCGGTGTTGTTGGCTGCCACCACGCCATCGATATGACAGCTGCTCAATGGCGAAAGATCCTTGATATCAATACCACTGGTTGTTTTTTGGTCTCTCAAGCTGTTGCCAAACAGATGATTGCCCAGGGTACCGGTGGAAGCATTGTCTTCACTGCATCAATATCCGGCCACAGAGTCAACTACCCCCAGCCTCAAGTTGCGTATAACGTTAGCAAAGCTGCCCTTTTGACGTTGAAGAATGGCTTAGCGGCGGAGTGGGCGAGATATGGAATCAGATTAAATTCGATTAGCCCAGGTTATGCGGATACGATCCTGAATGAAGGAGACGGAGTAGCTGAGTGTCGCAGGATTTGGGCAGAACGGAATCCAACGGGAAGAATGGGAGCTCCATCAGAGCTTACAGGCGCTGTCGTTCTTCTATCATCCAGCGCAGGAACGTATATGAATGGTAAGGCCCTATCAATGTCTTTGCATCCTTGTCCAACCGGCTAACGTGGAACTAAAGGAGCGGACCTTGTTGTTGGTAAGTCACATTCCGCCTTTCTTAGGTCCTAAGAGCCCGGCTCTCGAGAACATCCAAGATAATCCAATGCTGACTAAAACAGATGGCGGTCAAATTCTTTTTTGAAATGGCAGAAATGCTTTTAAGAAACGAGCTTTCCAGGTAGGAATCGAACGAAGGCCTGGTCTGGTAAAATAAAGATGTGGTGTTGTGCTACCCTGGTTATGAATCCTTTTCATCATGCAATTCGCAGCGCTTGACAGCCCACCTCTCCCATCGCTTCCATTGCAATTTTCCTACCCTGACGCCATCGTCATCAAGGTCATGCCAAGCATTGCCATTTCCATCGAAGCAAGCGCAGTCGGAGTGCAGTCGTTGATATTGGTGTTGACTATTGATTGGGCTTTCTGGGATTGTTGAATGATAAACCATCGTAGAATCACTGATAAAGTTGTCATGAAGAGCTTGCCCAAGCTCACTGCCTTCTCCGTCATTCTCACCATCGCTCTCCGAACCAATGTCTTCTGTCTCGTCAGACTCTGTCCTGTCAGACTCATCAGGGTCTGAATCCTCAGATTCATTGACATCTATTCCTCCAGGATCGATTTGACTTGCAAGTGGTGCAGCGCTAGAATCATCTGCTCCAAGCCCCTCCCCCCCGTCGTCTTCCTCATCGGATTCGCTTGTGTCGTTCAAATGCATATCTGAATTGGAATCGGAATCATCAAACACTGCTCCAGGAGGAAAAGTATCGGAGTAGCCGATTCCTCTCAGACTAATCCACTTCAAACCTTTCAGTTCTTGTCGAATAACTCTGAGGATCCTGTCCCATCTGCTACCTTCCTTCAAATAGACGTTCCGAAGACGTAAAGCCTTGAGACTGTTGCGGTGCCTACGCAAGAAGTTGGTGATCTCTTCATCATGTAGAGACCACATGTGTATGCCGGCATACTTGAGTTTCTCCAACTTGACATGGTTGAAAACAGCTTCTAGCGGAAGTGATACTCGGTCCCTAAATCCAATATGCAGCCCCTCAAGATTTACAGCTTGTCTGAGAACTTCTTTGCAGAGTCCCGATAGTTGGGCTCTCACTTCGGCTAAATCCATACGGTCCACGACATGCAACTCTAGGCATTTCAATCGTGCAATACCAGTCGACATCGTGACCTCCGAGTCGCGTGTGAGTGAAAGTGGTGTTTGGAGGATCATCAAACGGCAAGAGAATCGTTCGACCTTTGAGTTTGATTGCAACACCGCTTCCACCAACGTGTTCACCGCACGTTCGCACGCGGCTGCCCACTGCAAGCTCTCAAAGTCAGCATTGCATAAGCAAGAAATATATTTGTGGTTCAGGAATGTCTCAAAGGCCCCCTCCAAGGGATAGCGAGAACCCAGAGCTTGTCCAAACAAGACATCAAACCGCTAAATTGTATTGGAAAATTGCTTACGCTGAAGTCTTCTGCATCTGGAGCATGATATCGCTTCAAAAATCTATACCAACGTCTATCGTTCTCGTTTTCAAGCGGCATTAATCGAATTTGTTGTAAATTCTTGAAAGCCTGCAGTGCGTATTTAAGCACCTCGAAATCCATATCCTCTCCGACAATCCGTTCTTGGCTCTCTGCCTTCTGTCACGGAGAGTTAGCGAGGAGTGTCTGAAGAATTACGACTACCTACGAAGCGATCCGAGGTAAAAGCTTATGGAAATGACCTTTGTAGCAAAAGAGGAGATAACAACACTTGACTTACACCCATTTGCTTTTTAATTCGCGTTTCATGGAATCTACTTTGCTCGAGCCGGGCACGAATTTGACTCGTTCCTTGCCTCGGACGTCTCTCTTGAAGTTGCCTCTCAAGTGTCTCCGTTTCTCTTTGCTGATCGGCAAGTAGTGTTTCGAAGCCTGGTCTGCCTAGAAGAATCTGTCAGATAGACAGAGATTTGTCTTGAAGATAAAGTTACCCTGTAGATAGAAGCGAGGCACCATATATGAAAGTTTCAAAACATTTTTCGCTAGGATGTTCTTCTCCGCTATGCGTTGTAATCTACTAAACCCTTCAAGAGAGAAATCGACGGTAAGGCGTGCGAACTGCCGTTTGAGACCAAGTTCCCGACATTGTCTATTGACCAGGGCCTATGGAAGCAGCATTTAGGCAAGACCAACGGAAGAATCTGGTGATTACCTACAAAGTTTGAAAGGTTATCTGATTCATACGGCGCACCGGGTTCCACAGATGCAAAGCTTTCTAGGCTGAGATAACTTCGCGTGTCAATTGTGAGGATATTCGGCTTCGGAACGAGATAATCTAGAATTTTCTCCTTGAGTTCTGGCGGTAAGACATCCCATGAAGGGCTTCCAAGATGAAATCGATCTTTGTAAACATCATTGAATGTCTTGTTAACCGAACGATAACACAGTATATCCCGTTGCCTGTCCATTGGAATGCACGAAATGTATCGCTGGATAGGGGTATCTTCCCCCAACTCGTCGACCGGTTTTAGGTCCTCAATACCCGTCAAATGAACGAGGATCCTATCGATTACCTCGTGCAACACCTTCTCTTGAGACTTTTGCTTGATCGCCATATTGCAATTCATGTGACCAGATCGTGGCGGGCCTATTGATCTAGTTTAGAAGAGTCAAAACTAGTCCGTGCTGCTGGATGAATAACCTCACCTATTAACTATTGCGAAGCCTAACCAATATCTGGGGTAAGCATTTCTTGATGATTTGCATAAACCCTGGATGTGGGCCAAGATGGAGGTGACAGCTTACCATGGTAAAAGTAGGCACACTCCATAAAACCCGGATTAATGTGAGAGATCCTTTGAGCTATTTATGCGTCTAGCAATCAAAAGAAGGGGGGGAGATTAGCCTCAGGAGCGGGGCAGATATGTTCACCATTCGCTGGAACAAACCCTGGCTGCAGATGATCCAGACAACTGGGAGAATGATCAGTCATGTGATCGTCCGGGTTTCTGATTTGCTGGTTTAAAGCCCTCGAAGTCATTCGATTCGACTTGAGACACTGAGCAAGCATCTCGGTAGTAAGAGGTGCATATTTGCCAGCAAATAACCAAGAGCGGGTCATATCCGGTGGTTGCATCGGTGAACTCGTGACGAATGGCGTACTGTACATGAGAAGGAAGGAAGACTGCATGAAATAGCGCTCGGAAAAGATCCACAGCAAACAAATGTCCATGGTGAATACTTCGTAGACATGTTTTCAGAAGCCGCCGATGACAGGAGGCGCCGCCTACTGCGGTTTTTGAGACTCGACATGGATGGTGGTTTGTATCCTTATGGAAAAGAAGGACTTGACTGGCTGAAAGTCAGGGCGCTTAAAACCTGCAGTACAGTAGACTGAGATGATCCTTGATAATCGCAAGGTCATCGGGAACGGGCCGCGACGCCTGTCGACCGGTTCAATGCAATTATGCTCTCTCATTATTCTCCCTCCAAACCCTGACTATGTGCTGTAACGTAGGAATCTTCCACCGATCACCCTTGTCATCTTTACTAGAATATGCATGTATGTGCATGTGCGCATTGTGACTGACGCAACAACTTTTGCTTATCACCATCCGAATCTTTCTCCCCAATCTGCAGCCAAATATCGTTTCTGACATGAGGATCGATGTGGTGCTTGATCCCCCTGCCTTTCGAATAGTTCGCTTGTATTTACATCAGTCAGCGCGCTGTCCATCCCCGAATTCTGCTCTTGACAAAAAAAGGAAGGAATAAGGCTATTGAACAATAGATAAGTTCCTGATATCACTTCCTAGGATCTTTGTTATGGGAAAGGGGTTGCAGGCTCGGGTCTAGTGTTCCAGAACTAACTTCCATCCAGAGAACAGTACTGCAAGGTCTACCTTGCGTGGACTTCACCTATGATTTCGATATGGTAAAGAAGGCCCAACCATCAATTTAGGGAGGATTTGTATTCTTTCACCAAACACCCCTAAACTCTCAGGAAGCGTGGCAGCATCTTTAAAGCGACGAACTGCGAGCTTTCTCGGCCTGGCGCCTTCTTATTTCAGTACTGCTGATTTTCGATTCAAAACTTTCCGCTTTGATATCTCCGTCTTCGGTTCCCTCTGCATCCAAAACGTCGACTTCAAAAATGTCGACAGGTTTCCAACCCTTTTCTTCCCTCTTATCGTTGACCGCTTGGCCGCCCGACCGAGTTTCCCCTGAGACAACAAGTGCGGTGACACTCTCATCTGTAATAGTAGGCCCGAAAGGATCTTGAATTTCAACACACTCAATGGTAATGGAGCTTGCATTTAGTTTGGTGTGTATCGCTCGACCGTTCGGAACCGGTTCATCGAAGGAGAAGGTTTGAAGTGCCTCGTCTCGAGGGGAACGTGTAAAAGAAAGAATTGAAAGCAAGAAGTCAACAACGTCCTCTTGCCGTTGCTTCCAGCTTTTCATGTATTCCGCATATTTCTTGTTCTTCAAGAGCTCGTCCCCGGTTATGCCAACAATCAATCTTCGGCTCGTCCCCGACGCTTTGTTGGCTGGTTGAAGTAGGAGGGCCGTGGCCGTAAGTAGGAGCTTATGACCAGCGTGAAGATGGTCAAACGTCCCACCCACAATCACGGCACTATGGACCATGGACGAACTGGGAGATGGTCGAATAGCTTCGAGATCTCCCCGAACCATACTCACGCCCCCTCCAACAATCTCCACGTGACCTTTAAAATGAGGCATGGTCCTGTTTGCAAGACTTGAGTAGTTGGCAAATAGTTTCTGGCCTTCCTCTCCATCGACTGAGAAAATCAGATTCCAAGAACGCCGGGTGAATGCAAAGGTGGGAAGATCAATGATGGGGCCAGCGATAAAAGGATCAAAGGAATCATTCTCTGGGAACGTCTGGGATCCACTGTAGTCTAACAATAGAATTCGAGCATCAATGGAGCCCGGGGACGCTGATTCGACATCTGCCCCAAGCTTCGCGCAAACACTGCTAAAGAGGCTGTAGAGGCCAGCGAGAAGATGCTGGGCATCATCGTACAGTGCTGGCCTTGGCGCTTGTAGTTGGTCATGGATGCTTGGGCACGGCAGCACGACGAGTAACTCGGTACTGATGGAGAGAGTTTTCAATGCTGAAACCGTAGCCGTTATTGATGGTTTGTAGGCGGCGGAGAGGGAGGTTGTGCTGATAGTTGTAGGAGGAGGTGGTAAAAGAAGGAGGGACGGCAATGCCTTTGAACTTGGCATTCTGAACAGGTATGAATCCCGCCTGAAGGAGTATGGCCGTTTGAATCGCCTTTGCCACGAAGGGGGTTTAGGTTTGGAGGGATTGTAATTGTCTTTTGACTACAGAAACTATAACTGTAATGCAATTGACCGCCGAGTTGCTAAAGTGAACAAAGTAGTACGCGTAGATTGATTGTAGTACTGTACTCGTAGGTGTAGGTACTCGAGTAGCAGAGTTGTAGTGTAGTATAGTTCCAGCCTCGCCTCGCCTCGTCAGCGGAGCGGGCATGTGCTCGGCTAAAGATCACAGCATTTGGATTTGGCCTGGCCTGGAGCCTAGGCAGTAGTAGTGCAGCGATTGCCTTTCACTGTCCACTGTACGGTACCTCAGCTACCTTATTCGGTAGTAACCGCTACCAGAGGCATAGGTACGGTATCTCACGACAATAATGGCCTTCCACTTGCATTCGCACTCCAGCCATTCCGCCTCGTCGTCATCGTCGCAACATAATGCCCAGCAAATGCCGCTTGGTGTTGCTTCTGGCATCCTACAAGCTGCAAATCTAGGTTCTCTTGGAGCCCCGGGGAGCAATCTCATTAACGCCCACGCCGTTTCGGGAAATACGACAGCTGGCACCGATAGACTCTACCCCGCGAGTGGGAACGTCAATACCAGTATGAATATGAACAGCTCCGAAGGCCAGTCTGCGCCCCCTTCCTCCTACGGTTTACAACACCCCATCTCTTCTGCCAACTCGCCCTCCGCCATGAACCATGCACAACAGTTCGAGACCCGTCGCCGAAACCCCGATGAGCTTCACCTAGGCTCCAACGCTACCATGAGTGCCCCAAGAGACCCTTTGTCGCCTAGGGACTATACGCCAGCTGGTCCTCGCATCGGTGTTGAACAAGCTACTCCGGGAAGTAGCCAGTATCAGGGCGGTGCGCAGCTTCCTGGGTCTCTACAACCAGGCAGACCGGGTCCTATGTCAGCAAACTCAGCGTCCTCAATCCCTACGGTTTCTCAGACTTCTATTCAAGAACAGTATTCGACACCATCTCGATCTTCAGCTATGGGCTTATCGCACAATTACACACGGTCTAGTCCTGCAGGCTTTGAAGCCGCGGGCTATGCTTCATTTGGTGCTACAACACCAGGCGGCACCGATCAATACTCGTCTCCAACAAACCAGAAATACACCCCGCAAAATGCGCAGCGAACGGTATCCAATACTCCACTGGGTTTGGCTGATATCCGTCCTCGCGCGGACTCTGGTCTTAGCGATAGCATTCCAGGAGCCAATCCCTATTCCTATGACGGCGCAAATGCGGTCCCTACGAACAGTAACTACCTTGCGCCTTGGGCTATATATGCTTTTGATTGGTGCAAGTGGCCAGCTCAGGGCCATGATGCTGGAAAGGTGGCAGTGGGAAGCTACTTGGAGGACGGCCACAATTTTGTGAGTTTCCAATATGCAGTAAATGTTGCCCGATCTAGACTTGCAGATAACTAATATTTCATCTCCAACCAGATTCAAATTCTGGATTCTCAAATTACCCCTACCCCAGTCGAATCGTACGCGCCAGGTGCTCCAAAGTACGGGTTAGACTTTGTAAAGATTGCTGAAGCAACACACTCTTACCCCGTAACACGTTTGCTGTGGGAACCTCCATCATCCCAGAAGCAATCGACAGATCTTTTAGCAACATCAGGAGACCATTTAAGGCTGTGGTCTTTGCCTTCCGAAACACCATCTGCGTCTCCCGGGAATTCCATTACCAGATCTTCCAACCAGGGGCGAGATCTACCAGCCAGCAAGCTTACTCCTTTAGCATTGCTATCTAACTCGAAAACCCCCGAGCATACAGCGCCTTTGACTTCTCTTGATTGGAATACAGTTTCACCTAGTCTTATCATTACATCGAGTATTGACACGACCTGTACAATCTGGGATATACCAACGTTGACTGCAAAGACCCAATTAATTGCACACGATAAAGAAGTCTTCGATGTGAGGTTCTGTGCTAATAGTGTTGACGTTTTCGTCAGCTGTGGTGCAGATGGCAGCGTGCGTATGTTTGATTTACGGAGCTTGGAGCACAGCACCATCATATACGAACCAACAGCTAAGGATGACAAAGGTTTGTACTCGAGCATGTCATATTCTTCTCCATGCTGATACCAATATAGATGCCAGTCCTGGCGGAGGAAGGATAAGTCCAACGCTGGCCCAGCAAACAATGTCATACGCACCGCCACTTTTGCGATTAGCTGCTTCGCCGCATGATACACATCTTCTGGCCACATTCTCTCAAGATTCAAATATTATCCGGATACTAGATGTACGGCAACCAGGGCAAGCATTACTAGAGCTTCGAGGCCATTCCGCATCTGTCAATTGCATTGAATGGTCGCCTTCTCGAAGAGGGACTCTGGCCTCGGGTGGTGACGATTCTTCGGTGCTTATCTGGGTAAGCTTATTTTCATACAAGTTCACTGAAATTTTTGAGAGGGGCTGGGAGCCTAGGAGCTGTTTTAGGAGCACAGATGGGCTCTGTACATACTTCTCAGGCCCATTTGCTTTTTACAGTGCTAATTCGCTGCAATAGGACTTACTACAACAAAGTACTGCACATGCACCACCGGGTCCAGCTATCAACGGAGCCCAAGCTGCGGACAATTCTCGTGGCCCAACATCAAGCTGGCAGTGCGACTACGAAGTTGGAAACATAAGCTGGGCGCCACACAGCGGCCTGAATAATGATGGAAGCGAATGGCTTGGAGTTAGCGGGGGTAGAGGTATATGGGGCGTGAAGCTTTGATGTTGTTCGAGCAGATCATAGACCGACGAAGGGGAGCTTAATACTCGCATTGTGTAGCCAGGCGTTCGGATTACGATTGGTGGCATGAAATATCCGGGCATTTGGAATGGATGGATGAATGCTCATGTACTATAGGGAAAAAGCAATAGTCTTTGAAGATAGAGTGAGACGAAATGAACTGTTGCATTCATGATAGACTAAATGGGCCATATAAACACCAGGTGTCATAAACGAAGATTATTTGAAAATGAACTGAAATTACAGATGTATTGAATCTCTTTATAGATCATGGGCCGGGGGCTCACTCAGGTGGTTGCTCTAGAATCTCGGATTGCCAGGTAGGTAGACAAGTACAGCAGATCGACGCGCGAAAGTCTCGTCGAGTCTAGTAATATTCTTTCTGGAGGCCAAAAGTCTATGGTGGAATAACCTTGATATCTGAAGTTCTTAGATTCTCATTCAGTCCAAGTACAAGTGCTTTCCACAGTTCCATTGCTGGTGGTCCACTTTTAAGTGGGGCCATGTCATAGCCGCATTAGGCTAGACCCAACCGCCTATCCTAGCGCGAGACTAAGAGTTTCTTGAGGTTCCGTTGTTGACGGGAGCTTCCAAGGGAGAACATCCTCCTTTGAATTTCAGTCAACTGTTCGACAATAGAACCATGGCTAGCCCTTCCGACGATGTATCCCCTCCCGATTCTCCTGCGTCTGACGCATCCGGCACAATGCCTTCGCCTGGACGTGTAGATGGCTCACCAGCGATTGCCAGGAGAAGGAGCGAAGATGGACCTGATGCTGGTGATGATGATGAAGATGAGGATCCCGAGGAGGAAGGCGAGGAAACCGCGCCTCGGGATGATGATGATGACGAAGACGATGAAGAAGACGATGATGAGGAAGAGATTACAGTACGTATCCGATTCCTTCCCATCGGAATTCATCAACCAGACTTAAGTTTGGGCTGCTGCTATGGAATCTACTCTCCGCGCGCGAATGCCTCCAGACACCAGCGCTAAATTTCACAGGGCCATCGAAGAAAGCGCCGGCGCGAGCGACGCAATCAGTTCCTCGACGTAGAAGCTGAGGTTGATGAAGATGAAGATGAAAACGAGGATGACGAAGACGAGCTTAATGAACTTAAAGACAACTTCATTGCAGATACACATCCCGACGATTTGGCAGATCTGCCAGTGGGCGGCGAGACAGATGATCGACGACACAGGGAGTTGGATAGGAGACGTGAGATGGAAGCAAGCCTGGATGCCGAGAAGCAAGCCGAAATCCTGCGACAGCGATATGCCAAGAACCGATCCGGAAGAGCTCCGGGGGATTCTGCCGTGGTACCAAAACGACTCTTACTCCCTAGTGTGGATGATCCGAGCATTTGGGCTGTTAGGTGTAAGGAAGGCAAGGAGAGAGAGGCCGTTTTCGCGATCATGAAGCGCATCGAGGAGAGGATCGGTACTAAGGAGGAGCTGGCAATTACATCTGCCTTCGAACGAGGCGGAACTCAATCAACAATGAAGGGATTCATCTATGTCGAGGCGCAGCGCCAAGCGGACATCATGGTCGCCCTGACTGACCTGATGAACGTATACCCTCGAACAAAGATGATGCTTGTCGAGATCAAGGAGATGCCGGACCTTCTTCGCGTCACGAAAACCCCAGCATTGGAACCAGGAGCGTACGTGCGACTGAAGAGGCCTCCAAAGTACGCTGGGGATCTTGCCCAAGTCATTGATGTCACAGATACGGGCCTTGAATTACGGGTTAGATTTGTACCTCGGCTTGATTACGGTCTACACGAAGACGTAAATGCACCTGCGGATGCGTTTGGTGCGAAGCGAAAACGACCAGTAGCCGGCCCTCGACCGCCCCAGCGATTGTTCAGCGAAGTTGAAGCCCGAAAAAGACATAGCAAGTTGTTGGGCGGTGGAACTGCAGGGGCCAAGTCATGGAACTATGCGGGAGATGAATACGTCAACGGTTACTGCGAAAAGGAAGTAAAACTCCAGACCCTCACTGTCAAAGATGTCAATCCGACACTGGAAGAGGTGACGAGATTCGCGTCTGGTGCGGAAGATGGCACCGAAAATTTGGATCTTAATGCTCTGGCTGCCAGTCTGAAAGCTAGCACTGCAAATGCGTCATATTTACCCGGCGATATTATTGAAGTTTATGAGGGCGAGCAGAAAGGTGTTATGGGGAAGGCAATTTCTGTTCAAGCTGATATCGTTACAATGGCAGTCTCAGAGGGCGATCTGAAGGGCCAAACGATTGAAGTTCCTGTAAAAGGACTTCGAAAGAGATTTAGGAGTGGTGACCACGTTAAAGTCATTGGCGGTAGTCGATTCAGAGACGAAGTTGGCATGGTTGTCAAAATTTCCGAAGACAGGGTTACTCTCTTGAGTGATCATGGAAATACTGAGATTACAGTATTCAGCAAGGATCTTCGAGAAGCCAGTGATTCTGGCGGCAGTGGGTCACTTGGGAAGTTCGAGCTCTGGGATCTGGTCCAACTTGATCCTTCAACAGTCGCTTGTATTGTCAAGGTGGACCGAGAATCGCTCGTAGTTCTAGACCAGAACAACCAAACTCGGACCGTGATGCCATCTCAGATCTCTAATAAGCTCGAAAAGCGAAGACATGCAGTTGCTACGGATCGCAATGGCAATGAAATTCGCCTCGACGAAACGGTTAAAGAGAACGGCGGCGAAGCCAGATCTGGGAAGATTATTCACATCCACCGAGCTTACCTCTTTTTACGAAACCCATCTCAGAATGAGAATGCTGGCGTATTCGTCACCCGCACAACTGCCGTCTCCAGTGTCGCCGCAAAGGGTGCCGTCACAGCTTCCACCGGCCCTGATCTTACCTCCATGAATCCAGCGATGAAGCGAAACCCAGCCACTGGCGGTGATATGCCTCCGCCGAAGACCTTTGGTCGAGATCGGTCTATTGGTCAGACAGTTACTATCCGAAAGGGTCCCTATAAAGGTCTGCTTGGAATTGTGAAAGAAGCTACTGATAGCAACGCTCGAGTTGAACTGCACACCAAGAACAAGACTGTGAACGTTTCAAAGGATGACCTAGCATTCAAGGACAAACTTACAGGACAAGAGTTCAATCCAAATTCGAGAGGTGGCTTTGGTGGTGGCAGAGGGGGTGCCACACCAAGAGGACGGGGTGGGCTTGGGTCAGCTACTCCAGGTGGGTGGGACGGCGGACGCACGCCAGGAGCAGGCGGTGGAGTGGAGCGAACCCCAGCATGGGGTGCGAGAAGTAAGTTCCCTATATCACCATTGTATCTTCCAACTAACAAACAAAGCACCCGCGGTTGCGAATGGAGGACGAACACCGGCTTGGAAATCATCTGGTGACAACGCAGGGGGTCGAACTCCTGGCTGGGCTGATGGCTCTCGCACCGTCAATCCTTACGATGGCAGCCGAACATCGTACGGAGGCGGCAACCGGACACCTGCTTGGTCATCAGGGGCCAAGACTCCAGCCTACGGGATGTCAGACGGTTTTGCCGCAGGTTCAAAAACACCCGGCTACGGCGGCGGCGGCAACGATACCTGGGGTTCCAAGACACCCGCTTATCATCAGCCAACATCAAACGACAATTGGGGCTCTAACCAGCCGCAATCTAACAATGGCTGGGGCGCTGGTTCATACGACGCGCCAACTCCTGGTGTAAGCATGTCCGCGCCTACCCCTGCGGCAATGAACGCACCTACACCAGGCGCTTACTCTGCTCCTACACCGGCACCGTACAATGCGCCTACTCCCGCTGCAGCACCCACTCCTGCTCCTGGCTGGGGAGGTGGTGGTGGAGGTGGATGGGGAGCACCCACGCCACTGGCTATGGATGCTCCTACCCCTGGCGCTCAGCAAGGTTACTATGCCGCCCCCACGCCAGGAGCGTACGGAGCAATGCCCGAGACACCAGCTGCGAACTGGCAGGATGATAATCAACCGAGGTATACGGATAACTAAGCGTGATATGATATTGCATGGACGGGTGGATTGATTCTGGACGAGAACTGGACTGGGGTACTTTTCTTCGTTGTTTTAGTAAAATAGCGGATTGGCATACATTTATTCCTAGGCTGAAATATTTGCAAAGTGGCATTGCATGGAAGGAGGGCCTGATTTTCTCGGGGTGTTATGGAGGGGGACTTTTCTTCTTCATTGTCTTAAAAGGAACAGCAAAATAGCATGACGAGGGAACTATGATACTATATTGAAATGGATTGATTCGTCCCTCACTCAGACCTTTTTATTCTCGATTCATTTCATTTCATCTTCCCTCCCCACCCCTCAAGATTAACAACCACAGGACTCCCTCCACTCCGACTAATGATCCAGACTACCTCCTCCTCGCCTTCGTTTGCTTCTTGGTGCTCTGCCCAGGCTGGGATGAGCGCGAAGTCTCCGGGGCTGAGGTCTTGGCGGGTTTTGCCGTCGTTGGAGAGGATGGTGCCGTGGCCGGATTTGGCGAAGATTATTGTGTCTTGTTCGCTTGAGGGGGGGTTAGTTGGATGTGAGGGAAGGGAAGAAGGGGGAGGAGAAGGAGAATGGAAGATGGAGATTAGGGAGGTGGGTAGTTGGTTGGGTAGTTGGGTAGGTAGTTGTGACAGGCATCATTTGAAGGACTAACCCGTGATGGTGGACTGCGGAGGATGTATTTGGTTTTGCTATCATTACTATGGTCTGTGTAAGTTTGTGGGGAGGGGATAGTGGAGCAGTTAGAAGAGTAGAAATAGGAGATGGTATTTAGTAAGGTTTAAAAAAGAATTTAAAGTTGGGAATCCTTGACGCTGCAACAAACACTCGGGCGCTTTCAGGAACGGCAGCATCTGCCGAATACGGCACAGTAGTAGTTTGCTTCGGGAAGTTACAAAGCTTATATTGAATTTAATATGCAAATCGAACGACACGGGAACTCACCTGAGGCGCAAATCTTGTCTGATTTGTCTATGATGGCTCCTTGTCTGATCATGCCTTCTGTTTGCCCCGTCCCCTCATCTAAAGCGGTGGACTTTGTAACGTGGACGGAAGATGGCATGACGATGGGGATGAGGTCCTTGATGATTGGAAGAAAGGAAGACATGCACGTAGATGGATGGCAATATATGTAAAACTCTTGGGCAACGTCGGGAGGAAGAATACCTCGTATACGAGTAGTACGACACGGCTACAGTACTACGGCGTGATTTCTCTCTTATCCTAGCATGGGAGTGAGAGTTAGAGGGGGAGTTAGAGGTAGAGTGAAGTTCTTGTTTCCCATGACTGAGAACCCCGCACCACAACTCTCGTCACAGCTGCTACGTCACTTGACTGAGAGGAGAGGCTCTGAATGAACATCGGGGGTATATTATTCTTGTAGCGGCGGGATTCCAGACCCACGGAACTGGTTCTCGTCTACTTTACCGTAGAATTAAGTTTACCCCCTACGTATTATTGCCTGTAGGCTGTAAGTTGGGGGAAGGAGGGGCGCAACAGGTTTTGCTCTGCCTGCTTCATGGAGAAGCTCGAGGATTCGCATCCATGCCAAAAGCCACGCGGTTGCCATGACCTGCCCGGTGCCCGTGCCCGTGCCCGTGCTTGCCCCCTACGTACTCCCCTCCCCAGACATGCTAGGCGGCCTGTGCTTCTCTACCTTTTACTCGTACCTTACTCGTACTGTACGTGCAGGGCCCTTTGCAGTCTGGACAATAAATATCTGCACTCTGCCTCGACTTATTTTACTGCCACCTTCCTAGAACGAGCACATCCATCCTTCAGTTCTCCAAGCTCAAATTAGATCCTCACCAATCGACAACTCTACGAATAGATCACATGGACACCACTAGCCACTACCGGTAGCCAACAGTCTCGACACCTGATGTGGTCTGTTTTTGGCTCCTTGACGCCTTGAAATAGCTAGCAATTAGAGAGGAGAAAGGAAACAAGAGGAATACTCGTGTCGGCCTTATTAGTATTACTATCTCTCCGTAGACGCGCATACCATACCGGACCTACGGAGTACCTCTACTCCAGGGCCACCAGACGAGGCGAGCGAGAGACGGACACTAACTAGACTACGGAGTAGATAGGCGGTCTATACTCTCCGTACTACAGTATTTTAGTTCAAGTGCAATCCGCCGCCTACTCGAGTACTACCTCCTCCGTACTGCCTGTACCAAACTCAATCCTGACCTCCTCGGCCAACACCTCGTTATTATTGACGCTGTGTCACGCCGTCAAGACCCTACTCTCTTCTCCTCTCCTCTTCTCAGACGCGACTAGTGTAGCCGACCAACTGCCGCGACGCATTGCACTGTGCACATTAATCACCATCTTGTCTCGATCAGGAAGCTCACAAAACATTCTCCATCTTTAAGATTATACACCAATCTTGGCTTCCCTTCCCCGCCAAAGTCTGCATACAGTCAGTCAGTCCCTACGACTTTAATTAGGTCTGCATGTGGCGTTCCGCCTTTAAAAGGGTATCCGTGCGTCCATCCATGCATGTCGGAGAAAAAGGTTCATCAAGTCACATCTGTTGAAATTTGAAGAAACTTCGCCGATCGTTCGTTACCTTCCAATCTGGGGGAAATAAGGACACTCGAAATCTCATAGAGGGAGAGGAATACGAGAAGGAGAGAATACAAGAGGCTTCTGCTCTTCTGCCCTAGTCATGAGCAACACTATAAGCAATATGGATCCCGCCATGAGTTCGACGCCGTGTGAGGGCAGCACCCCCGCCCTGGATATTCCCATGGATAACAATCATCTATACCTCCATGGACGCCTTGACCCAGGCCGCGATGAGAGTCTGTGGGGACTGGAATCTGTGGAGGCGAGGGAACCCGAGAGGGAGCTTCCTAGAGTAGACGACAACTCTCTCTCCTCGACCGAAAGTGGAAAGTTATGTCTTGCAGCTTTTCAGTCCTGTTCTTTAACAGGTATGTCCGATTTGATAGCTTGTCCTGAAACCAAACCCCTCTTCGGCTTTGCTTTATTGCCATAGGGATGAAGCTAGCAAGACGTCATCTTTCAATCTATATCTCCCTTCAGCTTCACCGCAAACCTCATGGCTGATTATATTACTTACCTCTTATCCAGATGCACCTCTTCCCGCAAAGCCCCACCAGAGCTACCTGGTAGCTCTCCCTTCTGAGCTTATTGATCACATCCTAGCCTTCCTCAGTCCTACCGAGCTCGCCACCATATCCTCAATTTGCCACATTTTATACGCCCATGCTAAATCTGACATCAATTGGTACCGTCACGTTCAGGAGAATGTTCCTGGAGTACAACTCACGTCGCCGTCTCCGTGTAAGAGCTACCGGGATCTCTACGTATCCCATGATCCATATTGGTTCTTATCAAAGTACAAGATATGGTTCTGTGATTACTTTCTCACGGGTAAGATCATTATAGCTCGCTATGATCCTCGCCGTGGATGCTTGGAAGGATATCGGCTGGTTGCGGAACGACCTGCTCCAGCCTTTGAGCCATGGGAGGTAGATGACGAGGTCATCATCCACTCTTTCACCCCAAAGTGCCGTCTACATCTAGACAAGCCTGTGGTTCACCTCGATGCCTCGTCCCCTGAATCTCAGGTTTCATCAAAGTCCAGATCAGTTCATCATTTTAATGTCGAGACAACGATGCAGAGCAACGAAAGAAATGGTGTATTCTCAAACTTCTTACTGGCTCGAGCTGTACAAGCGCACCCGAGCATGCAACTCTGGCCTCCACCACAGATTCCAGCTCTTCAGCGTGTGCGGACTGCAAGCCAAGAAGCCTTTATTGGCTCTGGACACAAACCGCAGAAGCGTTCCGAGGTGTCCCCTCAGGCATTCCGAATCAGACGATGGATGGAAATGACCAGCCAAAATGGTCCTGGCGTTCATCTTGGTGAAGAAATCTATACATATGCCACTCTGAATCCAAAGCTCTATACTCCCACAGAAGAGAAACCATACAGAGGCATCTGGGTGGGTGATTTCAGTGGTCACGGGTGCGAATTCTTGCTCGTCAACCAGCCTGATGGCGAGCCTTTTGATGAAGCATCTGTTGTACAGAAAGATGACGAGACTGTGGAAGAATGGGAATTAAGAAAG
Organism: Lachnellula arida; assembly: GCA_007821475.1. Taxonomy (NCBI): domain Eukaryota; kingdom Fungi; phylum Ascomycota; class Leotiomycetes; order Helotiales; family Lachnaceae; genus Lachnellula; species Lachnellula arida. The sequence continues at coordinate 114,750 of QGMF01000007.1, read as the reverse complement.
AAAGAAGAGAGGATATACCGAGGAAGCTTGGAAGCTATCAAATTGACCGGAGACCCGAATGTGCCGCGAGGAGAGTACACATTCATCTCAGATGATATCGGGAAGGATGGGTTTGTTCGTACAGCAACAGAGGCGAGGTTCAATGGTGCTAGGATCGTGAAAAGTAGAGGGCATGTTGCGGCAAGGATGTTCCGAGACGGTGAGTTCTCTACATCATTTCTTGACTTTCACCTTCCACCATCGCTGACAGATGCGTAGACAAATACATCGAGAGCCAGCTGATCATGATTTCACATAATCGACTGGCTCAGTATTGGGTTGGATTTGGGCATATCAGCTTCTTCGAACGAGTCGACATTGACCAGTTCCTCTCGCCATCCAACGATCCTGTCAACAAGAGGTGACAAGTATGTCGCTTAATCGCCATTGCCGTTTACCCCTGACAGGATTTGTTTTCTGTAAATATATTTAAAGATAATAACACAGTTTGCGTAAAGTATGCATTCGTTGATAAGAATATAATTAACAAAAGAATAATTAACAAGAACCGGAGCTTGTAAAGTTCTATAAACCCTGAGGACCTATTCATATCCTCGTGAACGGCCAGTTTGCTTGCTTGCTTGCTTGAGAAATTCAATAAAAGAATCCAACTTCTAGGGGCAGTTGATTTATGGCACCTAACTAGAATTAGTGACAGTGATTGCAAAACTATGTAAAACATATGTCTGTCATGTTTGTCTAGTGACTGTTCGTCGTAAACATGGACTTCTTCTGGCCAGCACATGCTGCAGTCACCGGAGCGCCCTCGCCCTCCTACATGACTACGTCACTGAAAAACATCCTCTGCGAAAGGCAACCCAAGCAACAAATAATTGCGCGACGCTGTCGTTACAGCGCAACCGCATTTTAAACCATCCTCGCTGTGTTCCTCGCTGTGTTCCTCGCTGTGTTCCTCGCTGTGTTGTAAATCAAGCATTATCAAAATCCTTCTAGCATACGTTAATTGCCTGTTTCTGGAGCATAAAGATAAAGGTACAGCAATTGGCACATCCACCTGACGCCCCTTGACTGACCCCTCTACAGAATACCGAACCCAACTACACGAATAGACACGTACTACGCATTCAAGAGCAAGAGCATTAGAAAATATGGCACACAATTACATTCTGCAGGTGACGGCAGGCTCTGAATACGACATCACAAAGCACCAGATTGTGCCCGTCAACAGTCCCAAGCCCGTCACCATATCCTCAGAGCACATCGATGTTGACCTCAACGTGCGAGTCCAAGTACGTCCCCCCTCTCCGACCCTATAATACGCCCACTGACATCTATCACCAGTCATACAGAGGCCTCCCCCGTTCCTCCCCTCAAACGAGCCCCTACTTCTCCCTCCCACAGCACACGAAAGACCAATACAGCATAACCTTTAAATTCTCCCCCAAGTCCTCCATATCAGCAGACGACCTGGTGTTCGGCAATGATTTCGACCACCCGATCCGTGACCGCTTACCGCCTGGATTTGGCACAGCTCTCCGGATTGTGAAGTGGGCCGTCGATCCTGGGCTGGATGGGGATGTGTATGCGGAGAAGCCGTACTTGTATGGGCCTGCTGCTAGTAGTGTGAACACGCTGCATGTTGGTTCCGTGGCGGAGAACAAGGATGCGGAGGCGGATGCGGGGTTGGTGTTTGAGGAGGGTGGTGATGCGGAGGGGTTGGAGCATCGGAAGGAGAGCGGCATTCCTGATGACATGGCGGCGCGCAAGAAGTACTTTTTGAACGAGGAGAATAGGAAGGCGTGGGAGTGGGAGGCTGGTAGGACGTATGGATGTGACTTCTTCAATCCTTATTTGGATTTCAACGGTATTGTCCCTCCCCCATGTATCATTTCCCCCAGAACTAATGAATGATCTTCAAATAGAGTTCGCCCTCAACCTCCCCGGCTTCAAACTCCCCATCATGAAATACTGGGATGGCCAAGGTCTAAGGTTAGTCCCCACCCTCTTCTCCTTCTGCCCTCGTTTACCTGAGCGCCCGCCCCCCTTATTTTCTTTCATCCCCTATCTCTGTAATGGAGCGAAAACCAACCCATTGTTTTTACGTGCGTTGCAACAGGAAACAACAGAAGCGCTCACATACGCTCAGATATGTGCTCAAGGACAGAAAAACCGGCACCGTGCTCTTCGTCGTCCTCTTCACGCTGTACCTAAGGGACGATGTGCTGGAGGATGGTACTTTGAAGGATGGTGTTGAGGGTGGGAAGCCGTTGTATCTCATGAGTGATGCTGATAAGGAACGGTATGAGAAGGCAAAGAATAGTGGGGGTGAAGTTGAGGAGGAGGAAGTCGAAGTGGGCAAGCAGAATGGGGTGTCGAATGGGGCTGTGGAGACGAATGATGATGATGTTGATTGATGTGATGTGGTGGTCGTTTATTAGGCATGTGTAAGATGATGACACGATACATGACTGGGATGGTACCTTTGGATGGGAATTCTAAAGGGGAGGGGTGGGGGAGCGAGGGATTGTAGAATATGGAAATACCCAAGTTAGCACCGCTCGAGATCGAGCGTTAGATGAATATACATTAGATAAGTACCGTACCGCACCGTATTCCCTGACTCGAGAACTCGCATCTATGATTGCAAAGCAAGAAGGGTAGGGGATATAAGAGTCGAAGTTATATTCACCAAATCCGTCTCCTAGTAATCCACTATGTTTTGTTAGAAAGCGTACTTTTTCGAGCCACCAAAGGACAAGTGAGGGATCTTTTGAAAGTGGGCAAAAAGGCCTTTGCCGAGATTATAAAGAGCTGGGAGAATATAGCAGCCTAGCATGAATTCGAAGACCTTTCTGGAAAAGTCACTGGCAGATCATCGATCAGACTGCACAGTACATGCTCTAGCAACATGGCCAACATCTGGTGATCAGTTATTTCAATCTTCTGTACATGGATCTTCCTTTATAGCTGATACTGTATGAAGTACCTACCATAGGGTAGCATCAAGACTTCCGTTATGTGTTTTAGTATTCCTAGCCTAGAGCGACTAGCGGAGAAGTATTAGAAGTTGGAGTATATTATATCCGCTTTGCCTTTTTTCTTTTCATTTGCTACATTTTCCGGATCCCTAGCAGATCCCTACCATCACGAACGACGGTGGAGATACCAACAGCGCCGGTAAATATTCGATCAAACGAATCAGCGACGAGGTACAAGAGTGGATTTTAATGGAAACTTTGAAAGTCATCCAGAGGGCTTTATTCACTGGTAAACGAAGGATTTCACGCCAAGAGTCACGGCAACGAATAAATGAAGTTAACAACGGCAGCAAGATCTTTGACAGCAAATGCTGTTGGAATGGATAATTGACTTCTCGTGTCGGGGCAGAGAAAGATGTGGTAAATGTAGAGATAGAGACTGAATTTCCTATAGTAAGTCCCTAGGACTCATTATACTATATCGGCGCAATAGTGCCGCTCCTCTTGATCCAGGCGATTGTTGTTAGCTAGGTACCCAACCAGACGACTAGGAGCTTTTGATCTTGTTGTTAATGACGCTGGCGATTGAATTTTGCCTTGATTGGCAGGAACAAACTCGCAATGTTGGCCTCATATCGGATGCCCGTGCTAAGCAAGCTATAAAAGAGAGAGGTTCGCGTCATTATAACCATAACAAGGGATTCGTGGAATGAGAACCAGGTCAACCATGCGATTGGGAAAGCGCTACCAGAAGTGATGGCCATGTTGGATAGTTCCACGCTTACATAGCCGACCCTATATGAAGTACGGTACTGTACGCAGTGGGCGTGGGCGTGAGCGTGAGCATTTAAAGAAGCTTTCTTTATTCACTTGTAAACGAGCAGACGAATGACTTTAAGCGAACGAACAAACGAACGAACGGTTTTGTTAACGACAGCAAGATTACTTTGGGATTGGAGGTGGAGGTTACTACAAGACATGGCAGGGGAGCAAGTGAATTTGTATGTACTCAAGCAACTTGAAAAGTGGGAGAAAGGGAAAGGGAAATGTTTTCGGCGTCTTACGCCACGATTGTTTGACCTACCTCAAGGAAGAAAGAAAGAAACCTTGAAGGAATGGGTAAGGATCTCATAGTACCAGACGTAGGTGCAGTGCAAATCTGTACCAGCGACTTAAAGTGGTACAATACGGAGTATGTTTTGACATGACGGCAGTGCTGTTGAAAATGCATGGGTAACCGAATTCTCGGGGCAGGGCAGAGAGAGGTGTGGTGGATGGAGAGTGGAGAGATGGAGAGTGGATTTCCTGAGTAAGGCGCTGGGTTATTGACTGACTGGTTCCAAAGTTGCTGTTGCGGGGTACGGTAGCGATATATTTGCCAGGGCGCATTCTGCTGTTTTGGTTTGTGGCAGGATGCGAAGATGTGTAGATGCTGTTGCTTAAATAAGAAGAAGAGGACTGTAGAATCAATCTAAAGTGACACTTTCCAGACCTCCATCCCATTGCCCACAACAAGCACCTTGTTACCCTTCTCCCCACCTCTCAAGAACGCCACATCCCCCACATCAGCGACGGACGTGAAGACATCCCCTTTCCTCCTGATCTCTACCTCGCTACCGCTATCGCCATCTCCTACACGAACACTCCACTCCTTGACCCTCTGATCATTGCCCGAACTGACAACGCTCAGCATTCCATCTTCAGATTGGGGCACGAAAGAGAGACCGGTGATAGCAGCCGCGTGTGCGCATCTGAGTATAAACGTTCTGCATGAGCTGGGCCTCGAGAAGAGCGTGAATGCCAGCGCGTTGTCATCACCACCTGTCGCTACCAAGATATCTCCACTCGAGCCCAGCGCGGAAACATCAAGAGCCTTGACCGCATTCTGATGCACTATCTTATTCACCAGCACCGCAAGATCTGCCGTATCATTATCATCAAGCTCGCTCTCCCAGAGCGTAAGATCTCCATCCGTCGCAGCAGTGAGCAGCCTGACCCGCCCGTCATCGACTCCCAAGAACCGGATCTGCGTCAGGCAGGAACTCGTGTACCGGCCCCTGGCCCGCAGCTCGAACCCAGTCGTCTTTTCATACGCGTATATCTTGACTGTTGAATCCGAGTACGCTAAGCTGATGAGCAGTTTTCCGGGACATGGCTCCGAGACGTCGAAACACGTGATCCGTAGGTCTTTCTCGGCGCTTTGCTCCGGACAGCTGGCTTCGCAGATGATGCCGATGCTGGTGCTGGTGCCAGGGGTTGGGATGGGCGTTATGGCCCAGATGAAGAATTCTTCGTTGCCGCCGCTGGAGAGGAGGTAGGATGGGCCGTGCCATTGCATGTGTTGGATGCCGGCGGTGTGTTTGTGCGTTACGGAGAGACAGTTGAAACGGTTCTCCAGTTGCGAGGCGGAGTTGTCCGAGTATTGCCAGATCCGGAGAGCTGTGTCTTCTGCCCCGGTCGCGAAGAAGTTTCCGTCTGGCGACACGGCACAGGCTTTTATTTCACGCCCGTGGCCGCCACGCTTGATGGTTTTGTGTGAAGATGTGGAGGTTTGTGAGTGCATGTAGAATTTGGCGGCTTTCGTGTAGATGAAGTGCCCGAGGGGCGAGTAGGCATAGCTTCTGTGCGCGCCGCCACATTCGACGTTGCTGATTTCGTGCTGCAGGGTCTCGTTCCACACGATGAAGCTTTTGCTGCGGAAGCCGGAAAGTATTAATTCATTACCGAGACTGGCGAACCATGCGCCTTCGATATTGGGGCCTAGGGGTGGTGTGCCGTGATGGATGGGTTGGATTTGGTTGTTGTTGAGCGTGGTGAAGATGGAATAGCGTCCATCTCGGCCGGTGGTCAGGAAGTACGTCTTTTGTTCAGATTGGCTTGCAGGAAGTGGGATAATGGTGGTGATGGCATCCCCTGCGGTACATTCCTCGTTACTCCAGACACTCAGTGGGCTGTTCAGGTGTTCAGGGTCGTAGATGGCAAGAGAGCCATTCCTTGAACCAAGTATTAACTGTTCATTACTCATACCGGCACTGGTAACCACAAATCTCTCAGGTAGAGTACACAATCTTCGATCCCGAAACCCAGCATAGCCACCACCGGTTGTTTCAAATGTAAATAGAGTAGCAGTGCTGGATGCAAGAGTAGTGACTAGCAGCGCATTACTACGCCGACCAACAATCTTGAACATATCGGCGACCTTGCTCTCCACGCTTCCCACCACCCCAAGGCTCAACCCCAGGCAGTAGGAATATATCTTCCCATTTGCGCCAGCTAGAAAAACGAGGCCAAGCTCTGGGAACCCTTCGACAACGGAGTAAGACTTCAGGTCTTTGTTGCCCGGGTCTGGAAATTCCAGTTCTTTCCATGTGAGGGATGTACCAGTTTGGCCGAGTAACACTCGTCCAAAGGTGGTGGTAGCAATGAAGCAGTCTTCTGATACAAAAGCGTATCGGTTGAAAGCATCCTTGGGTAACTTTTTAGGCTTCTTTATCTTGGCTGGTTTGCCATTTGAGGATGTTGCAGGTACAGGTTTTTGGGTTGATTCCACCAGTATATCGGAGGTGTTGGAGTTGATTGTAGGAGAGATCGAGGGGAGAGAGGTGTAAACTTCGTCGAGGTCCCATTCCTTTGATGAGGAGATGCTATCGATCTCGTGGGGGTTCTTCGGGGTTGTATTATTGCCTGTTGGCTTTATGTTGTACAGCGATATTTTGCCATCGGCGCCTCCTGTCGCTAAAGTGTAATCTATATCTGGATCTTCGGGCGGGAGTAGATCTGTTGACCATATGTGCTTCCCGTTGTGGAATGCAAAGGTATTAACCTGACAAAGACGACCTTCGTAATTTGAAGCGACCTTTGAATCCACGGACTTTGTTTTCTGGTTGCCTATACCTTTAGTCTTGGAGACGTCGCGTGCTGTATCAAATTCAAACGCCCACTGCTGTGCAGTTGAATCTTCTCCAAAGGAAAGAACATTGACGATTGAAGAATCGTGTGAGCTTGATCTTTGGACCAAGAACTTAACACGCCATATCCTAGAAGCATGGCCCATTATGCTAGCCACACATCTTTCTTGAGATATAACGCTAGGTTCTTGGTCTTCGTTTGTCCCAAATCCCGTTTCTCGGGGCAGATTCAAGATATCCAATTCAGGACTGACTGTCAACGACTCCGAGAGATCCCAAATCCGTATTGTCCGGTCGTCGCTGCAACTGGCAAGTAACCGCGTGCGAACATGACCGGGGCCAACGATGATAGGTGAAATATTTACTCCAAAAATGGAACCTTCATGTCCCGTAAAGGTGAATAGAACCTTGCTCTCACCAAAAGTTCCGCCTGCCGACACGTCACAGTCCCAGACTATAATCTCTCCAAAGACAGTTCCGGCTGCGACGAGAATCCGTCTGCTAGTATCCCAGATCAGATGTGCAGAATACAGAATAGATTTCGAAGGTGATGGCAATTCCTCAAGCAGAACTTCCTCGGCATTTTGATCAAGTCGTGCTTGAAGCACAGTGTTGTGAGCCGTCACAAGAATACAGCTGGTTCTATCGTGGCTACTTATAGCCACGTCGAGAATCCAATCCGGGACCGATGTTGTGGCTGCCACGAGGCTGCTCAAATCTCCTTTCAAAAGCAGGTCGAGAGCTTTCTTGGTGAGCAAGGCGAGGCAATGCCCACCCCAAACGGCTGCCTGTAACTCATCTTCGTTTTTGATGCCCACATCACCGACAATGATTCCATGGATAGCTTGCCCGTCGAATATCTCACACTGGGAGAGCAAATTTGAAGTCTCGGCTTCAAAGACCTTCAAGAATGAACCTTCTCCAGCCAGAAGAAGAGTGCTGGATGAGCCTCTATAGAATTCAAGGGCTGTCACGGGATTGAGCGTGTGATCATGCTAGCGTTTCGTCAGTTGAGGATTGCAAGTTAGAAATTACAGCACATGAGAGTAGATAATTGGTAGATTCCAATGCATATAGACAGAGGAGCAAGAGTATATTTGGGAATATGGTTTAAGGCCCCCACACAACTTGCTTTGATGATATATGCTGCAGATGAATGGAATGACCGCCAGCCAAGTAAGTGGGTAATATAAAAACAACAGTAATGGCATAGGATCGCTACTGACCTGGATCGACATTGACATTGAAAGGCTCTTCTCCTTGTCCCATCATATGTGCGCGTGGAATTTTACAAGAGGAAGTTTTGTGAAAATTATGCCAGGGGCTTGCACAAATATTAGGCGAGTCACAAAGGCGGAGGGGCGGGCTTCATCCCGCATCCGCAACCACACCCAATCTCCTCGATGGAATCATACTTAGCAACCTTATTTGAGCTGAAAGGGAAGAAGGCATCAGTCACGGATGGCACAAGAGGGTGTTGGAAGAACCCACGCAGTTGCATTCTGTACCGGTAGCCACCTTATATTAAATCACCAATGGTCAGTGCTGATTATATAACAGGGCTTCTGCAGGATCCTCGCTCGTTCTTCTTGTCAGAGAACCCAAATCCCAAGACGTTTCCTCAATCCATATCGAAGTCCGTCTTCTAGGTCGCGAATGCTATGGTGTCTACGAATGCGATCTTGGAGCCTGAGCTAAGCTTCAATCCCAATTCGCTCAATTTGCTCACGATGGGCCTGGAATCGATATCTTCATCTTCAGCACCGCTATCCCGCAGACGGCTTTCCAGATAAGGTACGGGATGGAGTGATAGGAGGAAACCTTGCGGTGTGGTTCCAATTGAGCAGAGACCTGGCAAAACATTCGCTCGATGTTACATTGAAGAATGCGGGACTAGAGCAACTGCAAAGAAAAGGTTACCTTGATTGCGAGTATGGCGACTTTCACAGGAAGCATCGAGATATCGACCTACTGCAAGCAAAGGGGTCATTGGGCAGTTGACAAAAGTGTTGAATAACGAATGCATGGGCAAAGGCAACGTTAACGCCATAGCGCCGGGAGATATTGAGACAGACTTGACGAAAGCTATCAAAGATGGGTCTGCAAAGGAAACAAAACCTTGGACAGAACACCTGCAGGAAGATGGCGCGTGCCAGCTGATTTGGCCGGTTCAATCATCTAAAAGTGGAGATTATATTGGAGGAGAAGCGCATTTGTTGATGGAGGATACTCTCAGTACTTGGGTTGATGAATAGACCGCTCTAGAGTCAAGCTTTGGTACAAGAGGGTATTTCAGTACCCTCGAGAATTTGGAGTACAAGCAGACTATTGGTATTTGAATCTTTCTGTCTTCATCTAGTGATGGGAGATTGATGGTATGATGAGCTACCCGTCAACAATCACATGCGATCCTGTGCTTTACTGAGGCATCAGTCTCAACTATTTACTCCGTAAAGTGTATTCTAGCAAAACCATACCTACCTAGGTAGGTATACAAGAGAAAAAATTGGAAGCCTTTGCCCACATGTTTGACCTTCTTTGGCATGTGATAATAACCGCTACGACTCTTTCAACAAATAACATCGTCATAAGCCTTGGCACCGAATTACAGATCGCCATCACTCTACCGGCACCGGGATTGGCGGGATGACGATTTTATGCAGGGTCGGGGTCTCTTCAAAATAGTGAGACCGAGGCGCGCCATGCCATGTGAAATTGGAAATTGCATCGTAAAATTGGTGCGGTTCAAGGCAGCAAAGCCCATCAGCCCACGCACCCACCCCGCTCCTTATCTCAGCCTTGTTGGCATCCTTTGAAATGACTAGGCTCTTACCAAATTGTTGAGGATTTGGAAATGGAAACGGAAACTTCACTCCAAAGTAAAGTGACCCCACGCGTCTACTCGTACACATGCAAATATAAGTATTCTTTCCCGTCAGACTGGCGCCTCCACACCACAACCCCATAATCGTACCAACGCGACCACCATGATAGGAACGTCGCGCGCAGAGTTCTACTTTATACGGGTCTGTGTAGTAGGTTTGCATTACCTGGCGCCCCTCGCAATTCTATACTGCGTCTTGAACATCATCCTCCATGGCTTCAAGGCCGCAACCTACCGCTTCCCGCTCATCATCGAGAGCATCGCCATAGCAGAGACGCTGTTCTTCTTCTGCGTGTACATCCCTTACAGTATACACCTCCAACGCGAAGCTGTCCACCCACCTGCCCCAACGCGCGAAGAACGAAAAGAGCTCTTCCAACTTTGCAACGATAATATTGCGGATCCAGAGGCATATTTTCAGAAATGGTTTTTGGGGGCGCCTTCGTCTGAAATCAAAAGGGAGAATGTGAAGGAGTTTTTTCTCTGGGCCTTCTTCAACCGCGGTGGGCCACCTGGAGAAGATAACGAGGAATTGGAAGAGTATGTGTCTGCGACAGAGAAGCTGCTGGGGAGACCAATAGAGGAGGGGACCGGGGATGCGAAGTGCTTGCGTACGACGCTGGATCGAGTTGGCATGTTGCACCGTAGCTTGATCTGGTACTTTGTACGGCTCTCCCAATACCCGTCTGTTTAGCTGGCTAACATCTGACAGTGTGTTGGCTTTGTCGACTTCTTGACCTACATGAAAATGCTCCTCCTCGGCTTCCAGTTTCACCGGACAAGCCTTACGCGATTCTTCACCCTCTTTCCTTTCCGATGGCAGTCCATTTTCACCCGGCATCGATCGCCTGCGAAACACACTTCATATTGGTACAGACCTCACACATCAACTACAAAACTCCCAGTAGTCTTCATTCACGGAATCGGCATCGGGCTATATCCCTACACGAACTTCTTAAGGGAGCTCAACTCGACAGCTGGTGTGGATTCTAAGAATCCAGAAGAGCAGATTGGGATCATTGCCGTTGAGATAATGCCGGTGTCTTTCCGAATTACAAACCACGCGTTAAGCCGACAAGACATGTGTGCTGAGATAGATCAAATTCTTCTCAAGCACTTTGGCCCAGATCAGAAATTCGTCCTCTCGTCTCACAGCTATGGAAGTGTTATTAGTACTCATCTTCTCAAAACACCATCCATCGCAAAGCGTATCGGATCAGTTGTCTTGATCGATCCGGTATCGATATTGCTTCATCTGCCAGATGTCGCTTACAATTTCACACGGAAGAAACCAAAGCGTGCAAACGAGCACCAGCTGTATTACTTCGCGAGCATGGATATGGGTGTTAGTCATACACTCGGCCGGCATTTCTTCTGGAACGAGAACGTGTTATGGAAGAAAGATCTAGTAGGGCGGAACGCGACAGTCAGTCTGGGTGGAAAAGATCTCATTGTCAACACAGAAGCAGTGGGGAGATACTTGAGCGACCAACCGAAGTCTGTGCTAGCAAATGGCTATAGTGATCAGGGCCCAGACCTTATAGACGTCAATGGGTCCGCGGATAAAGATGCGACTGTGCGAATGAGAGGCGGTGAAATTATAGGTGACAAGGATCTAGAAGAAGAAGAGTGGAAATCTCGTCCGTGGAGTGGATCTGGTATTGATGTTCTCTGGTTCAAAGACCTGGACCATGCGCAAGTTTTTGATAAGTCTTCAACGAGGGGAAGGATTATCTCTGCTGTTCGAGCATACTGTGAAGAATGAAACAGATATGGTTGCATGAAGAGAAATATAACCTGGATTCTACCTTGGACTATGGGACACCGGGCACTAAAATAGTACGGGGTCCAGAGGCTAGAACACACGAAGATGGTTATTGAGCCACAAGTGCCCCTTTCGAGGCAAGATATATGAACCATCACAACGGAAACACTATAATTAGACTAAGAATATTCGGTTTCTTCTCGCCTCGCACAGTCTACATTTCTTTCGTATCTCCGTCTCTCTCTATCCCCCCCTTCCTCTCTCTCTCTCTAGCATTAGAGCAAGTCTGCAATGCCTATATATTTCATATACTATCACCGTCTATTCAACACCTCTTCTTAAACTTCAGGACCTGTCAAGTAGAGTTCACACTCAAAATGCCGCGGCCTCAACCCCCAACACCATCTCGCACAACAAACATCAGCTCGCTTGCGTCTTGCTGGGTTGTGGGGTTTGGAGCTGGTGTGAGAGCTGATGCTGGAAAGCGGGGGCAGGGGGTGTGGATGGGGTTAGCTGAGCTTCTAAAATGAACGGCATGTGTGTAATTATAAGTACTTTGGATAATGGCTATACGGTCGGTTGAGTGAGTGAGCAGGTTTCCCGTGGCCAAGCCAGGCTTGGGAGACGATTTCGAGAGGGCCGTTAGCTAGAGCAATACTTTCGCTGTATATGTATGGGAAAGCCTTCAGCGGAAGCGAGTGGAAGAGGCTTAAAGTCTAGCTGTTGAGTTTGTGAAAGAATTAGTTTAGTTGAGAGAGGTGCTTGATAAAAGGAGACAATGTGGCTGAAAATATAGCGTCCGGGCTTATAAACTTCGGCTAAAAGGTGGATTCGACGTGAATTTTTTTCGGGCTTTCATCCTATAACTCTTAGTTGTAATCTATACTGAAATAAGGATATTTTGAAAACAAACTGGACGCCTGGTGTAGTGGTTATCACGTCTGCTTTACACGGTTACATTACATGTTCTAAATATCGCAGCAGGTCGCAGGTTCGATCCCTGCGGTGTTCATTGTAATCAATTTCTTTTTCCCTTTTTTGCTCTTACTTAATAATTAATCTTTGTTATTTTTATCTATATAGAGTAGAAATCTATTAGCTTTTTGAACCTTATTACTTTTTTTATGCACTTCTCACGATGAGATTAGGTTTGTATAAGTAACCCCTCGCTTAGCAAGGGAAATTCTGTATCTGATCGTAGGGGGAAGGGGGGGGTTGGTAGTAGACTGTTAGCGACCGTAATAACTCCTCTGTGCAAAGCCCCCTTCAAAAATGATCTAGAAATCTTAAAGTCGTTTTAATACCAAATTCGCATCGAGTCATATATATAATCCTTCCAGATGTATCAACTACTAGAATTCGCAAGTGTGTTTTTAGCGATCATCCGAGGCTATTCCCGGCCAACCCCGTAAAAGGATCAGCTACCCCACACTTTGACTATCTTTTATGCCTTCAATATTCGATTAGATTTCAGTTTTTACTTTAAATAGAAAAAGTATTAGAGGCAGGCAGGCAAACCAGCCGTAAACGCCACTATCATGACCCCAAACCCCTCACACGGCACGATGAGCTTTGCTCTCCCGCCGGATCTCATCCAGTACCTCTCCAAGCTCGACAACTTCATCGCCACCAAGATCGCACCCCTTCAAGCATCCAACGACAACGAGCGATTCTTCGACCACCGCAGAGAACACGCTCGAACGAACTAGGAGAATCAAGGTTTGTACCGCCGCGTAAGCCTTTTCTTTCACATTTCACTGATAGGATAGGGTCCAGGCCTTCCACATGACGACTGGGAAGACCTTCTAGCAGAGATGAAGCTGGGTTCTATCGATTCTGCCTCCCTGAAGATTTTGGAGGCCAGAATGGAGGGAGTTTGTGGATGGTGGTTATCAGGATGCACCTTGCGAAGAAGGGATTGGGGCTTTTTAACGATCTACAGAATAAGCATAGCATCGTTAGGAATTTCCCGGATATTTTGATGGTAAAGGAGTTTGGTACTAAAGGTAAGCTCTGACAGCACTGGAATCGAAAGAAGTTCTGCTAAGTATAGGGTAGAGCAGAAGCAGGAATTCATCGGTGGCAGGCTTTCTTCAATAAGGTCTTTCACTTTTGGCTTGACGGAGCCGGGTCATGGCTCTGATGCTACACACATGTCTACATACGCCGAGAAGTCCAAGAAAAACGGCGTTGACGGATGGGTGGTCAACGGGGCAAAGATGTGGATCAGCGGTATGCACCGAGCAACGCACTGTCTCGCATTTGCGCGCACACACGGCAAAGCCGGCGACGCCATTGGCATCACAGCTTTCTTCGTGCCTCGAGGTGCTCCCGGCTTCAAAATCGAGTCGTACGAATGGACGTTCAACATGCCGACCGATCACGCTTCCCTGACATTCACCGACGTTTTCGTACCCGATTCGGCCGTTCTCGGAAGGGTAGGATGCGGGCTTCCTATCGCGCAGACGTTTGTGCACGAGAATCGGCTTCGACAGGCTGCGAGTTCGCTGGGGGCTGCAGAGTATTGTGTTGGGGAGAGTGTTGCGTATGCGAGGGAGAGGAAGCCTTTTGGGGACGTGTTGTCTGCTAACCAGGCGGTACAATTCCCGCTTGTAGAGCTAGCTACTCAGGTGGAGATGTTGAGGCTGTTGATCTTGAAGACGGCGACGGAGATGGATGGGATGACGCAAAAGGAGATTGAAAGGGATCTTGGAGATAAGGTTTCGATGTGTAATGTGAATGTTTGACTTTAAGGGGGAGAAGAGAGGCTGACTGAGGGCAGTATTGGGGAAATAGGCTGTGCACGCAGGCTGCAGATCGTGCTATCCAAGTCCATGGTTGGCAATTCCCCAAATGAAGAATAGCTATCACTGACTCCTGGCTTAGGTGGAATTGGCTATTCGAGGCATAAGCAGTAAGTGAATCCACGTCCAAGACGTTCAAGGTTAACTTCTGCTCAGATTCGAGCATATCTACCGGCATCACCGTAAGTCTCCAAGGCCTTCATTCTATCTCGGGCGTATTACTGATTTTAGAAAGGTCGGTATCGAATCACTGAGGGAAGCGAAGAGATTCAAATGCGGAAAGTTGCGGCATACTTGTTCAGATACGTGGGACCAAGGAAGGCAGAGTTAACAAAGCTTTGAGTTTTATAGTCTTATGATATGATTAGAATTTAACTATTAGCCTTAAAAGCAGGATACTTAGAAGATACTTCATGTAAATACATATCATTTATCCGGTATGACACAAGCCCTCAAAAGCAGTCCCTTCTATTAAAGCGTTATGTGAATGCTTCCTTGTCCCACCTCGCTTAGCCCCCCAAAAACGGAGACGCGTAAATAAACAAACCCCTTTAAAAATCCAAACAAAAACAAAAACTCCAGGAGCCCGAAGACTCCCATAGAAAACTACAACCAGTACGATTTTTCAAGACGCGAAGAGTGCAGATATTGGCTACATCTTCAATGGTTTTTGAATGACAAGGATGGCTTTATAGCATCGATCGTTGCACACTCTCGCTGAGCTCGAAAGCCCCACCATTTGGCTCCAACATATAATGATGGAGCCAACCGACTCGTTGCCAATGCACCAAATTGCACTGGACTGTTTTGGGATTGTTTCTGCTTATTTTGATATTAGATGCGGGGGGTGCTGGTTTGGGGGATATTAAACTTGTTTGCGCTTCTTGAGGTTGGGGGATGTGGGAGGGGGAGGCGGAGTTGTTGGGCTTTGGGAGGGGTTGCATTCACTTTTGCGGAGTGGAGTATGGGTGTTTTCTTGCTTTGTTACTGTATGCTTGTGCTAGCACGTGTAGATCCTAGAGATGTAGGGAAGTCAGCTTCTTAGTGACGGTTTCCTCTAGATGTTTTTAGAGCAATTTCTTAGGACTCCTGAAGCAATCTGCCGACTCGTAAAGGAGACATTGTAGTTATAATATTCATGCACTGAGTCAATCTCCAACGCATCTACCTGGAAAAGGTCACATATACTAGAGGTTCTCAGGGTTATTATATGCTCAAGTGAATACATGATCGGGGGCACTTCCGCCCGTATTAAATCCATAACCTCTATTATCAAGTTATCTAATGCCTAGAACGCATTGAATAGAAACACATTCACCTTCTCGACACTTGGTTACTCCGGCGCATGATCCTACTATGCACGATATCCTGCTTCGTATATTTGAGCAGACCTCCGTTCCTACCATTCACTAGATCCCCGTAACAACTTGCAAAAGTATAGAGATAGTTCGAGTTGTACTCGCGGTTGAGCCTCAGCACGTCGCAGTATTTTCCTTCTTGCTCAGCACTCAACGACGCCGTCAGGGGTATTCAATAACGAGACGGACGGAATATTACGGTGGCATTCAAGCCACCGCCAGCGATCTTGCTCTGAGGAGAATGCTAGCAAGCATCTTCTTCAGTGCCAGGACAGTGTAGGTAGCAAGCCTTTGATTGATAACAGATCCAGGTGCAGCTCTTTGGATCGACTATGACTGTATTATATAGAGATATTTATTTCATATTGAACATGTCTAGAGGATATACATCCTAAGGCCAGATTTCATATCCCATTAATGATGAAAAAGGAAGGATCCCGTGGTTGTATCAGACCTTGATGTACCACCACTATGTTCACAGTGATATATTCACTCCTTATGAGCAACTCATATACAATTAAGCTTGAATAAAAGAGAGGTTATGAGAGTGAATCGCCGACGGAACTTTAAGGAACTGTCGAAATCATGTGAAATTTTGCCACTCATGAATTCATAATATGGCCACACCATTCGGTGGACTCGCAACTCCGCCAGGAACCTGGATGATATATACTTAGTTCTTGATAGTCAAACAGGGACAGACGCTTACCTTCAAGGGCATACTACTGAAGAAAAAGCTCCACTTCTTCTGTTTCTTGCACTCAGCAGCCAATTTCTCCAAGTCAAATAACTCTCCGATTGGAAGACCCCACCCAGCAAGTAACCACTGCAACAAATCAATACCTTAACACTCTTCGAAATCCCAACATGGAAGAATCGGTAGCAGTAAACGAAGAAACGGGTTACTTACCTCGTGTAGCCAGTGGGCCGTACCCTGAAAAGGCAATGCCTCAAACGCAATCGCATCACCAGCCACCGCGGAGAACTCGTGGTCCCAAATCCACTGCAACGTCTCCTCACAAGACTCAACACCAATCGCAGTCGTCGGACTCGCCGCATACGCCACAGCCTCGTCCGTTGACAAAGCGTCGAGGGCTCGAACGTACCCAGACCGGACGAAGAGGATATCGCCCGGCTTGAAAGTGACGCCTTGGTGCTCGGCCACCTTTTGCAGGTCGGAGGTGGGGATGCTGCTGTTTTCGAGAGCTGGTAGCAGCTTGCCTTCTGCTTCGGCCCAGGAGCAGTAGTCCAGGAGCACGCCGCGGCCCACGATACCCCCGTTTTCTACCCAAACTAATGGGATGATTAGCGGGTGAGAGGGGAGAGGGAGAAGTGAGAACGCACCGTGGATTCCATTTCGGGTAGAATTGTGCACGTCTTCTTGCTTGCATCCGTTGAAATAGACTTTGTGATCTTGGTATCCTATATTAACGATCATCAGCTACATGTACATGGTGATATCTTTCAGGACTACATACCAAAATGTCTAAACCCATCCCACTGAGAACTCGACTGGGTGTTCAGAGTCAAAATATCATCATTAACAGTCCTCGGGTCCTTGTGGTGGATATGCTGATGGAATTTCTGCCGACCGAAACAAGGCACGCTCGGCCTATCCAGTGACCAGTCGGTAGAAATCCGAATGCCGTGTACAATCTCTTTGGTAGCAGCGAGGGTAGTCTCGGGCGTCAATCGATTGAGCATTCCAAGTTCATCGTCCTTGCCAAATAGGCCCCATGCATTGCCGCGGATTCCGTTTTTCTGCAGAGGGAGGGATGAGAAAGGGGGGGTGTTGGTTGCCATCGCGACTGCTTCCAGTTTGCTACACCACTACAATGTATGTGGAAGAAAGTTGTTAAATCTGGATTAAATACCTAGGTAAGTGTTATGTGATTTCAAATCAAGATTTCTCCACGCTTTCAAAATGCCCAATGGCAATGCTTCATCAACGGTTACTCGTATTTCCGAGCGCAAAGCAAAGTGGGGTGGATGGTGGCACTGCTGTGTACTGCAGCCAACTGCTTCGAGATTATTTGCTGGCCTCCCGAGGAATCGACTTACTACACATTCAGTACTCATTTCCATATCTATTTACAAGATAATCAATGATAGCACAATTCGGCAGACGAGATAACATACCTAATGTCCCATTCCAAACGGAAATTTACGCGAGAGAGAGTTGAGGGCAAATTCTGAATCGTCCTGAAGCCCCAAATTCACCTACTGTCTACTGAAAAATTACACACAAGAGTCAAAACAGCTCAGTAGAGAACGGGAGGTTTCAAAGGTATTCTGTAAGTTTAACACTGGAAAAAGCCTGTATGTATATAACCAGTCGAGAGTAGGATTCAACATATTTGCAAACGCGAATACTTTAACTCTGACAGGCCCTGACTCAATGAGAGTTGATATCTCCCCCAGTGACTACCACCTTACCACCTTATAATCCAACTGGTTGATATCCTCTTTGCGGAGGTGGTGGGGGAGCCTGCTTGATAAAATCCCTCTCTCCAAAATTATTCGTCTCGTCCAACTCCCTCAGAATATCCGCCGGCACAATCATCCTCTCCACCCCCGCCGAATGATGCCAGAACCCGCTCCACAACGGCGAGATCTTGTACTCCCTAATCACGACCTCTTCATCGCCGTTTTTCTGCGCCGGCTTCTTCCACAGCAGGTTGTAGAACCCGTCATCTGGTACAGTGGGGACGAAGCCTTTCAATGCTACTGGCTCATACTTCTCAATCGGGGTCTGGCCCCATACTCGTCCGGGGATACTTCCCAGCTCTTTCGGCTTGTCCTGCATCAAGCCCATGCGATACCTGACAACCGGGTGGATGAACTCCTCCGTACGGCACACCGGTCGCGTCGGATCGTCCTCTTTCCGTTTCTGGGCTTCCGGGACAGTGAGTTTGTATTCGCCTGGTGTTCTAGTCTTCCAACCACCGGCGCCCGGTGCCAGAAACGCAACCGACGCACTGTCGGTAAGGTTTCCTTCGCCCCATTTGTGCGAGTCTGCCTGCGACTCGACGAATTTCTTGATCTCAGCGTCGTCAAAGGTGAGAGTATCGCCCGTTTGATCGATCATCCAGGCGAGGGTGATGTCATCTATGGAGGATTCATCCAACTCGCCGTTCACAGTACCGCCGCCAATATGCGCGTGGTAGCCGGGAAACCAGCACTGTATCAATTCCGAAGCGTAGCCACGATCCGCGCCTTTATGGTACCACATGGTGGGGGAGAAAGTACCGCGATACTCGTCCAAGGCGAGGGCATGTGCCGCTTTCTGTATTCCTGATAGAAGTTAGCGATCCAAGGCAATATACAGTATACAACGGTATTGGCAACTCACTTCCACTCAATTCCGTATCGTGGAATTGATACCCTTTGTTCCAATTCGTCGCTTGGGATAACATGCTGTCAGGAAGTCCCAGACTGCCAACTGTATCCCAGACACCAAGGAATTTCACGCTGACATGCTTGTAGCGAATGTTCAGCTTCTCCGCGTTTTCCTTCCACCACTCCGTGTCTTGGAACCGCTGCGCACGTTCTTTCTTCTTGTAGGCCTGGTACATGCCATAAAATGCCGTCATGGATCCAGGAGCAATGAACCCGGCAGCAAGGATAAGACCAGCCAGAGCTCTGGCGGTATAGGCGCCGCGGGAGAATCCAAACAGGAATACCTCATCCCCATCTGCGTAGTTATTGCAGAGAAAGCTATAGGCAGAGCAGACGCTCTCATCTAGGCCATGGCCAAACGCACCTGTGGGTTTACTCAGCCATCGTCTTCATGAAAAGCCGAAAGGTAGTTAAACTCACCCTGAACTCGTTTGTCGAGCCAAGTCAGGTTGCCAGTACCAACACCACTCTGGTAATACACGATCTGGGGTACTCGAACCGTCTCTGCTTGCTTTCCACTTTCGTTCGTCCATGCCGTGCCTTCGGCCGCTATGAGTCGTCCGATCCTAGCAACATTTGACGGCAAGTTCTGCGTGCCTTTATCTGACGCAAACCAAGTGCCATCACAGCATACAACGAGACGTTTCTGGATGGTCGTTGTTTTGCTCTGCTGGTCGATAGTTTCGTAGTCTGGACGGAATCCGCTCTGGGCAAATGCCATGATGTTTTTACAGTGTGCGTAAGTTATCAATGCAGTTCAAGAAATACGACCAGGCTGACGAAATTCTCGGGCTTGCGTTTGTGAATCTTTGCACTCATCCTAGAGGAAACAGCTTAATATAGTATTCCCCTCCCCTCCCCGAACAATCATCTAATGATTAGTCTTTCCCCCTCCCCAAAAAGTTAATCTCAGCTTAGCCACCACAACTCCAATGCTTCAGTGCGCTCCGCAGCTAAGCATTTCAGCTCGCAACCATACACCTAGATTGAGTTTTGGCGGTCAAGAAGCACTGGCTCTGTAGAAAACAAAGCGTACGGTCCGTCCCAGAAACAGAGCGAGCGAGCGAGAGGGCTGAACCGTACACGTACCCCTGAATTCAATAGTCCGGGCCACTCGCCTATTTCGCAAGCCAGGTCTCAGAAATACGCACCATACCGCCGCTCTAGACCCCTCTGCAATCCACGCAACCTCCCACTAAGGTACCCCGCACTGAGTGGGTGGCACTATTCCAGTTGTAAGTTTTACAATGGCTGGGCTGGGCTTGTAAGGTAGTATATTGAGCTTGACATGCCTTATGTCTAAGACAAGCCTCGGCCTTCAGCTCCCAATCTAATATAACAGGAATAATACGATGGAGGTGAAGCCGCGCTAGCTAGTCAAAGCCCCTTCTTATTAAAATATCCCATGCCTGTCTAGGACATTTTTCGTTCATAAAAGAAAGCTGTTGGCATCCTAGACATCCAGTCCCTGCCACACTCGTCCGGCAGAGATTTTTTGGGGTTCTATCGGGGCTCCAGTCTTGAGGGTTCTACTGCATATAAAAACTCTCGAAACTCCACTTCTTGGTTACTTGGAATTGTTATGTTATTTTCTATATAAGAAGAGGTATATTAATTTGCCCTTGGTGCCTCTGACACCATAGATTGGTTTTTATATTTTGTACAGAACGCACAATAAGTCTGCTTATCTTTGAGCCTCTACCATCTCGCTATCTCGTCCTTGAGACTCTCGACCAAAAATATATCCATGGGAAGCTTCTCAGCCCTCAACGCAAGACCCAACACAGAGTAATCTTATTCGTGTCTGCAAGATGCTAACAAGATTCTTCCAATCTCAATATCATCAACCATATCGCACTTCTTTCAAATGGTGGGATTTCTCGTTGCCCTTGTCGCAACTCCTCATCTCATGGTCACCCGGATAGCCTAAAAATCAAAGACGGCTTCAAGACGCGACCCCCACGACACGCCTGGAGAGGAACAGTGAAGTCAAAAACCGTTGTGAAAGTCCGCAGGATATAGTACATTCTAATCTTCCAGGCATTATACAGAATTTACTCATATTCGACCTATCCAGGATTCGTCTTCCTCGGGTGGAGTATGAGCCCAGGTGCGAAAACGCTGCCCCCAATCTCTGGCAAAAACGGGGGTCGTTCTCCTTTAGCATCATCAGGACCTTTCATCCAGTGGTCAAAAATCAGGTCGGGAAGCCCCGGCGTCCAACCCCAGGTCATCGGACGGACAAAAAAGCTGAAGGAGCTGCCTCGATACACTCCTGGACCATTCGCAATGCCGTCTTTGAATTGGTCGAGACCACCCCCGTTCAAGACGTAAGCAAGTTCTCCGATGTCTCGCTCATGAAATTGGAATTTCGGCAAGGGTACGCTGATCGTCTTTAGTCCATGCCAGGCCGCAAACGAGGGCAGTGTGGCCTCGGACGGGACTCGGAGCCCCAGATCGTGCTGGGCACGGTGTGCGGCTCTGAGGAGATCCCAGGATGCTCTCGCTTGCGCAGGGACACACACAAAGCGCGGGGTATCTGCAGGGAGCCCACCACCAATCCAATCCTTGAAGACCCAGTCCTCAACCCTTTCGAAGCGGCTCACCTCATTGAGTTGGTCGAGGAGGACGAGATCGGCCTCGCGTCCAACCCCCCACTCGAAATTATCATCTCTCCCATTCTCGACGGGGGGAACGGGGCCCTTTGGTTCCAACTCTTGGATCTTGATAGGCCCCCACACCGTTGCTTCGCCTTGCAGAGTCTTATTTATAGCACGACTGAATTCATCGTACGTGCCATGTATTTGCGGGATATAGGCCCAAGATGCGCGCTCTCGGGCTTGTTTGTAAGGTTGGGATGTGCTGAACGAGTGGAACCCTTGGAGCATGGAGCCAACATGTGAACTGAAGCGTGTATCCATCTCTATCTGCCAATAATGATCGAATTCGGGGTAGAAGTGGGCGAAAAGTTGAAGCGGTTGCATGACCTGCCAGAAAGTGCTGCAAAAGCCGTTAGTATCCGTAACTCTCCAGGTGGGCTGCTTAGATACGTACTGAGACTCCCCGACCTTCTCGTACCAATTTAGAAGCAAGGTTTCATGAAACAGGACCGCGATTTCCCGGAATTCTGGCGGAACAGATTCCTCCAGCACCTTCTGATAGAAATCATCGTCCTTGTGAATCATATGCCCGTTCTCATCTTTGACATCAACCAGCAAGATTACCGTGTACTCTCCTCCAGTCGCCAAGCTCGCCTCGTTGATGATCGATCTCAGATTCCACATATCTTCTGGTTGGTAGTTAAAAGTGCTCCATGCCCTCATCACAATCGCTTGCCTGCCAGTCTTGGACCTTGGCGGATCCTGCGCTTCGCCCTCACCCACAAGCCGAAATCGAGGCTTCGCTGTCAAGTGTAGTGTGCCAGCCTTCTTGGCATGAAAGCGCCCTTCGTTCGTAACAAGACAGTCGTTTTGGAGGCTTCCCCAGTTCACCTTGTCCCATTCTGCTCGCGAGAAACGGTAGTCTGGACTCTCTTCGCCATATCCATACGGCCCATACCGTCCTTCAAATGTCAACCAAGACTGATTGAATCCTAGCGCTTCGTACGATCCGGTTGTTGGTGTCGGGTACGCCACGTCAAGATGGTGGACGGGTCGCGGCAGACTTTCAACATCTTTTTCATCCAGAAAATTTCCTCGAGGGCCAATGCATGCTAAGCCGGTGGTCGATTTCTGATCCGTCGGCCCAAGGTCAACGCGCAATTTTGTCGGCGGCAGAGGTTTCCTCAACGAGGCGGCAAAGGGGAATCGATAGAAGAGCAGGACGAGGATGATAAAGGAGAAGAGAGAGAGACATGCAAGAGGAAACAGGCGGCTGCGGTTGCCGCCAAACATGGAGGTAGATTTCAGGCGCTGGTCATCGACACTTTAGGGATACAAAAGAGAGTGAGAGCGATGGAGAGGGAGAAGGAGAAGGCCGAGAGAAGAGGAGAGGGACGGCATGGGAAGCTGTGGATGATAAGGATGGGCGAAGCATCTTACCCAATTCCAGACAAAGGATATGATGTACGGAGTACGTGATCTTAGGAAGTTAAGTCTTGGCGATCAGGGCCTTTGGGATTGCCGACACACCTTCCCTAAATTTTTCCTTCCAGTCCATAAGGTCGTTTAATCGTCCATTTAGCGTTTTGCGTGATAGACGCGTGATGGACGATTAGGTATCTTCAAATCCTAAAATTCTGCGGCTGCTGAGCCGCTGAACCACTTTAAAACCAACTTTGTCCTATCAGGTCTCTGTCTTGGTGAGGAGATAGGATAAGGGGATGGGGTGGGGGTGGCACGGATACGGAGGTATGGCAATCTTGGCCTGAACCTCCGACTCTAGAAATAGAAAAATAAAATCAACGGAAGCCTTAAAGATGAAATCCTTCCGGCTACTCGAACCAACAATGCACAGTACAGTACAGTAATCAGGTAACAAACTTGACTCGACGCTAGACTAAGCATTAAAAATAGCAAAGGATCAAATCCAATGCTCGTATCTGACTCGTGAGTACCTCACAGAGGTACGGAGTATGCTGTAATATCCGAAAGAAAGGGATAGATAAAGCACCTCACACCTCACCGTTCTAGACGCACTTGGTCCATGTTTTTGAAGTAGAAGCTGGGGGAGAACGAGAGATGCTGATGGGAAGAAGCTTTATTTATTTGAAAGAAAGTTTTGAATTCACCGCAGACATTGTTTGGAATGTACTATAATTAAGCGTGACTCGTCAGCTCGTAGGGAAATTCAGGCGAGCCAGTGAAGCCGACTTCTGATTCTGACTGTCTTACCAGCCAGCCACCGGATTAATCGAATATTCTAGGTACTATACAGGTATAGTACAATAGCTAGTGGAACATTGGTACGTCTATGTCTATGTCCCTCACTCCATATAACATAATATATAACTTTAACTTCTACCACAATTGCAGGTTAATATGGGTGAGTATCACAAGGACAGTAAATATCGATTGAGAGACATATCAATTCAAGTGTAATTATTTACAGATATTAACTATCACTTTTTCCCCATCTAGTTCCCAGTCCATACCTGAATGCCCTAAATGTTCGTCCAATTCGTTGTGACAATTGTCGGGCGAAAGCCCTTCCTAGGAGAGGCCGTTGTTTAATAATTATACAAATCACAACTTAATCCTCCCACCATTCAACTCATCCCAATCCCTCGGTCCAAATTTAACGTAAGAACCACCCTTCAACCAATAAAATTCATCACCGTTGGTTTTTCCCGGATCAACACCTTGCGCCCTTATAATATGCTTCTGCTGCTTATTCGTCCCAGTTGTTTGCATGTCCTTCGTAATCCTCAAAAATAACGGCACCGCAAACTTCGGCAACCGCCCATGCACATGCGTTGCAAGATCTCGCATCAGCTTCTCGCTGGGCTCATCCGCCAGTACGATCGCCACACAGCCCGCGCGACCATCGTGGTGCGGAAGCTCTACGCCATAGACGTTGGCTTCGGTCACAGAGGCATGATGGCCAAGTGCTTCGGATACTTCGTTTGTGGAGACATTCTCTGCTTTCCAGCGGAATGTGTCGCCGATGCGGTCATTGAAGTAAGTGAGACCTTCGGAATCGGAGATCAGCATGTCGCCGGTTCGGAACCATGCATCGCCTTTTGCGAAGACATTGCGCATGATTTTGCTTTCTGAGGAGGAGGGGTTATTAAAGTAGCCTTGGAAGCTTGCCGAGATATTGTCCGGGTCCAATTTGTATAGCTGTTCTCCTGGTTCGCCGGACTCGACTAGTTTGCAGCATCCGGTCTTTGGATCCCGCCAGGGCTGCTCAGTTTCCAAGTCTAATTCTACGAGGACGGCGACCTTTCGGGAGAGGAATTGCAGGAGCGTGCCGGCACGCCCAATTGCGCCTTTTGAGAAATCGTTGCGGCTGAAGTTCCAAGATCCGTTAGTGCCTTCTGTTGCAGCGTAGAACTCCGCGATTTCAGTAATGCCAAAGCGCTCTTTGAACTTATTCCATATGTCGGGTCGTAGACCATTGCCGAATGCCAGCCGGACGCTGTTCTTCTTGTCGAGGTTCTGACCTGTGGTCGGATCAATTTCTGTGGGTGCGGAGAGGAGGTATCGACAAGTCTCGCCGACATATTGGATCACGGTAGCATTTGTTGACCGACAGTCTGTCCAGAAAGTCTTCGTAGAGAACTTTCTGCCAAGGGCAAGGGTTCCACCAAGGATGGCTACAGTGCAGAATCCAAGTAGAGCGGCAGACGTGTGATACAGAGGCATACACTAAAGTTGTCAGTGGCAGATTCTACTCGCGTGTGTGAGTACTGACGGTATAAAAAATATCATTCTGGTTGAGAGAAGACCAACCAGGGACAAGTTTTGCAATGCTTAGCACTTTTTTCCAACTAACAATAGCACCCTTTGGAAGTCCAGTAGTACCACTTGTGTAGATGAGTATCGCCATGTTAGTAGAGTTGTCCTCCGAACGCGTTGAGTCAGGCTCCCGCACACCTTCCGTTGCCATTGGCTCTACCTCTAATTCCGGGGTAAAGAATTCGAACTGAACATTGGGTAGCTCATCGCGGACGTCTTGTGTAGCATTATGTTGCACCCGTGGATCTACAAATACGACCCGGGCCGTTGAGACTCGGATGCAGTGTGCTAGCGCCTTGTCAGTGAGATGGTAATTGATGAATGCTGGCTTTGCCCCAATGGACCATAACCCAAGCCAGATGAATATGAAGTGCTCCGAGTTCATAAAGTCTATCGCCACAATCTCTTTGGGCATGATGTGGTACTTTGTCTTGAGCCACGTTCCGTATTTTAGAGCGGTCTGGTATACTTCCTTGTAGGTCCATTGTCGACCCTCGAAGGATAACAAGGTTTTTTGGGCTAATTTTCCTTGGGCATGTTGCTCAATGTCATAGAACGGGCTCAGCCTATCTTCCTTCTCCCGCTGGCGTGCTGAGACCCTGCCTTTGATTGCAGCACTGAGAATACAGTAATCATAGAAGAAACTCGTTTTCGCGTTGATATATGCCAGGCTAGCAGCAGCTGCTGGGGCTGCGAGTGCCAATGGAACTGTAGAAAGGGAATCAGTATATAGTCAGAAAGGTCGATAAAGATGTCTCACCTGGCATTGCGATGCTTGTCGGTAGTGGAGCTCGAGTTGAGGGAGATGTCTCTTATGTCGCTCGCTACTCTAGCAGCGTTCGTCAATATCAAGAGGGAAATAGAAGAGGATCATTGGAGGTAGGAAAGGGACGAGAAGAAGGCTCAGCTCAGGGAAGGAGAGCAGGTCACGTCTACCTAGGAGTGACACTACCGTAGAGGACTTTAAGAAGCTCGCAGCAGCGCCATACAAGTGAATCCGATTAGCTGCTTATTACTAGATAGCTACTACCTGACCTAAGGACCTTGGGGTATCGACATCGGTGGCAATTGTCTCTGATACCCGTCTAAAGCTACTTAGTGTTGAGAGCATCTCGCCCGCACCTGGAAATGCCGAGGCATTGCAGTATTTTGACGTGGTGGGCTTGGCTTGGGTTGCATTCAGCCGTTGATACCATCTCCCCTAGCACTAGTGATGCCATGAAAGGTTGCGGGGGAGCTTACATTTATATGAACTTTGTAAGTAGAAGATTGAGGTTGACGCGATAGGTAGGAGAGGCGATAAGAGGAGATAAAAGAAAAGAAAAGAAAAGAAAGAAACACGAGTTCTTATGTAATTAATCCCTGCTGCGTAATAATTGCAAATGCATGACATGGCATCCATCAAAATGTCCGTAACGCGGCCCGGGCGCACAATTCTCGGCCTGGAAGACGCGACCCGGATACGGGTTTCGTCAAGTTTGAGGTTGAGAGACTTGTCCTTATCCACGCCCAGATGTGATGAGCAACAACATTGCCATGTCCTCAACTCCAACTGCTCCAGCAATTTCCGAGGCTGGAGTCAAGGATGGCAAGATAGAAAACGGGGAGGATGCGCCAGCCAACGCCGTGTCCGTCGCGCCCAAGAAAAAGGAGCCACCCCCTGAGACGCCAGAGAGCATCCGACTTCGAGTTTTCGTTATATTGTCTTTCTGGGCAATTGTATTGTTCCTGGGGCTGCCAATATGGTGGAGGACAACGGCAATATACAGGGCGAAACTGCCGCTGGACCAGATGATGGATTGGGCTGATGGGAGGGTAATGATTCCCTTAATCCTTGAGGAACCAATGCTGATATTAGTAGGCATGTCGGCCGGTGTTTCCACTTCGCATATCTATAGAGGCAGACTCGCTACAAGACCACGAAGCTCAGCATCTTCTGCGGACCACCCAGCATGCATTGGACGACCTGAACGATTTCTCGGCGCATCATCTGCGATTACAGCTCTCACCACCGGCCAATGCATCAATAACAGTGGATGGTTTGTCTACGGGAGGGTCGGACGAGGAGGTAGCTCTTGTCATTAGGCTCTTACCAGGAACAGAGTCCAGGGCAGATCTGCAATCATACTCCCCCATACTGGATGTCTACTACACGCCCAACCAAATACCATCGAGCTCCTCCTCCTCTTCCTTCCTAGCTACATATATTGCAAATACGCTGCGAGAGATGTTCGCCGAGGAGCAGGCTATGATCGCATACCTTCTATCTACAAGTTCCGCACCACCAGAGCGCAGTCCGAAGGTATTAGTACCAGAGGTAGCAGAATCTCTTGCGAAATGGACCACGAGATCAATGAAATACTCGCGAACCTACCATCTCACATTCTCCCTCTTCACCCCAACCGCCACACCTTCGTCCTGGGACATCGAAGCAGCGCTCGAAGAATATATGAAGCCCCTGCTCCAGAGCTTCTCCTCAATCAGCAATTTTACAATCGACACTCAAGTCCAACTCTACGCAAACCCAGGAGTCAACGGAAATGTGCTGAAAAAGGAAGATCTGAGCGGGTTTATAAATGCTGCGGAGTGGCCTCTGAGCCCTAGCATTGGTGGAGCACCAACTGTGAACTTCATAATATATGTGGGAGATATGGAAGTTGAGGGGGGAGGAAAGAGTTGGCTGATTCCTCAATGGGGAGGTGTGGTTATCCAATCTGATATTTCGGATCTGAGGCCCGCGATGCTTATTTTCTCGAATCAGTTGATGTCTTTACTTGGGGCCCCGGAGAGCGGATCCCTGCCTTTGAGGTTGATGACTCTGGTGCGCGTTCGCAGTGCTGGGTTATTATTGAAGGCTAGCGGCACTATGGGCAGTTTGGCGCGGTTAACACTTGCGCTGCCCTCAATCAGCATCCCAAAGAGCGTTGCTGATGGGGTTTATACAACAATCGAGCATTTACGAAAAGCCTGTCAAGGATTAGGAGGGACGGAGGGATTGGAAAACGCGATAATTGCTGAGGAAGCTGCGGAAAAGGCTTTCTTTGAGAAAAGTATGGTTGGGCAGGTTTATTTCCCGGATGAGCACAAGATTGCCGTCTACTTGCCATTGTTGGGCCCAGTAGCGGTACCTCTAGTGATGGGTGTATTGAAAGAGGTTAAGGCGTGGAGGAAAAGGAGAAGGGGGAGTAGGTAGCATGAATTTTATGGATATTCAATTGATCTAGGATTCTTTCAACTTCTCCAGTGGAGATTATTTCTGCTATCCTCTGGTATTTGATTTCTTTACAGACTGAGGTCAAAAGGTAGTCCTGAGCCGTACTCATCTAAGAACTTGGTACAGTTTTCTCCTCAAGAGTCGGTCATATTGGCTGTGATAGTATCCGAAGTCAACGCAAGGTTTTATTTTACTATCACCTTACAGCTCATCTCTTTCTCTCTTCAAGCCCTCCCTCCATCCTCCACCTACACTATATCAGTTAATGTCACACTCGCCGAGATTCTAAGTCTCTCTTTGCATACCACTCTCGACACCTTCATCGGAGATATTATAAGATCCCAAGGATATAACAGCAAGGAGCGCTTATGCTAAAGGGATATACAGTTCGTCCCCTTAGATAGCACTCCCAAGATTCCTACTAATCTTATATATATCTTAACTTTGAGATTCGAAAAAGGGAAGAAGAATATAGGGGCTTCTAAGAGCAGTGAAAATGCTCTAGTGTAACAAATTCCACTCTTCCACTTCACCTCATTAATCATTAACATATTTGTAGCAACCCTAGACGAGTCCGCATTGATACCCCTATAGAGATCAACGACTTTCTTACTCCGTATTCATCCCGTTTCGCTCCTCATATTCTATTAGAATATGCTTAATTTGGGTATTTCGATGTGGATAAGAAGTCCTCTACGGAAGAGATACTAGAATAATGTGTTTCCAATGTCAAACTAGAGTCTTACGAAGTGCTGCAATGGTGCAATAGTGCAATGGTGGAACTAGAATGAGCTATGTGACGGTTGCGGCGTGTACTGTGATAGAGCTAGTCAGCTCGGTTGCAATGCTGCGGACGACAGGAACCGAAGGGGGCCGAGCGGCGCCGAACCCCGAGAGTATTTATTCGGCATACCAGTTCCTGTTTTGGGAATTTGTGTAGAGTGCTAGGTGTTTATACGTGAAGGTTGTATGGGTAGATTTATGGGAGGTGGGATTACTAAACCGGACTCAGCTACCTGACTGGATAGGGCCAAGATGGCAATTTATGTATGTAGTCATATATACCTACCTACCCAGAGCTTCATTATTGTGTACTATTGACTGCAAGTGTTTCTAACCCAAAATGAGATCACCTGGTGATGGTATTGACCTGATCAAGCTCGTTGTCTGCCCTTCTCGTCCGAATTGGCGCTCCTTTCCATTGGATGAATATCGTGGGCAGGATAGAGAAGACAACAATCATGCCAACCATGAGGCCCCCGCTGCCACTGAGACCGAGACTGGTGAACATGTCCGGGAACCAGAACGGACCTTTTGAACAAGTTTGTTAGCCGTTATCCCTGTGCTCTCTCAAACTTGGGTATGAATGAAATCAAAGAGGTTTGAGAAACGGGAGAAAAACTCACCAATAAACCCCCATGTGCTCCTCACAAGGTTGATGAACACTCCGATGCTGGCCGCATGTTCATGATGGCAGTCAACAGCGTAAGTAGTTAGCACCGTCGTGATGATCTGGTTTCCAAACGCAGCAATCGCAATCCCCACGATCGGTGTAACATTATAGGCTTTCAATTTATCAGTCTGCACACAAAACACAACCAATCCACAAATCGCAGTCGCATATCCCGGATACGAAACCCAAATCCTGTGCTCGGGCGTCACAGTTCTCGAACGACCAAGCTTAGCCGATCCCCTTCGCATGAAGAGGTCAGAACCACGCCCGCCGAGCTGCTCACCCAGAACAGAACCGATAATCATGCCGGCAAACTGCAGACCGATTTGCTGGGCGTTGAAGTGGAATTTTGGGGTGAAGATTTGCGGGATTTCAACGGTGAGAAGAACGGATGTGAAGTTGAAGACTATGCTGTATGCAACTGTTGGGAGCAGGATATTGGGGTAAGCAAACAGTCTGATGGGCATCCAGAAATCTCTCCATGACAAGGGATTCGGGCCCAGCTTTCCGAAGTTGAGATACTGGCGTCGGAAAGAGGAATGGTCGTTTTGGGGAACGGGGCTGTTGCGGACGTAGAGAGTTTCAGGGGAGAAGAAAAAGTAGAGAATGAATTGGACGCCATTGATTATGACGTAGGTCCAGTAAATCCACTTCCATCCACCTGTGTGGAAAGCTACGAATCCCATTATGAATGGACCCATGGGAGGACTGGATATGTGAGTTTTCGCGTGGGAAATGGAAATTGGAGGCAAAACATACCCGAGTGTTACCATTAATGTCCAAATGCCCATCTTTTGTCCTCTCTCGCTTGCGAAGAATGTCTCCGTCACCACCGCACTACTGATGGCAATAGCAGGAGAGATGAAGAAGGATTGCAAGATCCTGGTTATCATTTGAGAAGCATAACTATGGGATTCTGCGCAGCCAATGTTGCACACCAACGAGCCTATCGTGGAGATGAGCCAGATGGGTCTGCGGCCAAAGCGATTCGAAATCGGCTTCCAGAACAGGGGAGCAACTCCCAAGATCAGGATCGGGACACTGGTAAGGTAAGAAACTTTTGTTAGGGATACTCCCAGGTCGATGGAAAATAGCTCGAAGGCTGGAATGATTCCTGCCGCTGTAAAGGTGGTCATAAAGGCATGGAACGCGACAAGGATGAGATTTATGTGTTTCTGTTGAATCTCAATCAATAACGACTCTTCCGACGAGCCATGGGGAGAGACATACCTTCCAAGCAGGCCAATTTAGAGGGTCTGCTGGATCCATTGATGGCAACGGATTCAAATCAAGTGTTCCATGCCGGGCCAGTAGGTATTCCCTGTGCTGAACACTCAGATCTCCGATGCCATTCTCCAGTTGGCTGCTGTCTATGTCTATGGCTGCAGCATGGTCTTTCTCAACCACTCCATTATCATGAGTGGCCTCAGCTTGTTGGGTTGGCTTCGATTCCATTGTAGTGATCCGGTTTGATTCACAAAATCTTGGGGGAAATGAAGCCCAAAAGTGGCAAAAGATGGAGAAAATCGTGATGCGGGTACTCCTACGGAGACTCCACAGTCCACGTCCACATTTGAACTTGGAGCATGGGTAGGTATGGGGTATTTGAGGGGTGGGGCCGAGCGTGCCTCGGACTTCTCACGTAATTCTACTTGTACTTCATCATATGTTCACCGATGGCCTCAAAAACTCAACTTGGCTTGGGGTGCAAGCAAACATTCTTTACTCGGTACAAGTCGATGTTGCACAGAATAATCCATGTTGCACAGAATAATAATTCAATAAAATCTCATGCAACAGGCGGAAAGCTGACCGGAGAGCGATGTGGCAAGAAGACAAGTGCCGTTGTTTGCAGAAGGTCGACCCCTCCCCTCGTCCATTTTGACGTGCCGGTAGAGGGAGGGGTTGGGGTTTTGTATCTGGGGTCCACGCACGCTTGTGAAGTTGTGACGGAGGCTTGGGGTGGGGTGGGGTGCGTGGGGTACGGAGTATTGGAGGGAGCAACGGCACTTTCTATAGTAAGTACTTCTCAAGCGCTATTCCTCGCCCATCGACGCTCCGTACCAACTTTCGGCACGGGAAATAACAGCCACAATTGTCCACCTCGTTACTGTACCGTTACTACCGTACTATCTTGTGAGAACGATAGGCACAATCTTGAATGTAACTGGCTCTGAATTGTGATGTGGAGAGGTGATGTCTAGATACAAATGAAGCAGAACAGGCATTATCTACCCCTCACGTCTGACTAAGCAGAAAAAGAGGCCTGAGGCTTCACATATCTCACCTCCAAGCCATTTTTTTACACGCCTCGCTTAAGGCTATTCGTATCAAGCCATTGGGTGCTTTAGCTTAATAGTCGGTTCGTCCGTAAAAAGTAGTATTTTAGAACACTTTTTAGGTGAGGAAGCGCTGCAAAATAGACGTGGAAATTAGCTATTTTACGATTTCAGTGAGGAAACCCATATAAATCGCGAAGCGTGACGTTTACTTCTCCGTGACGTTTGCTTCCCCCGACTGTGAGCGAAGCGAGGGAAGGACCGACTATTGTATGGAGAATTCTAGGGTCGCACGTCCTTAATTACTTACTCCACTCTACTGTAGCTGTGTGGACTAATCGGAGTGTAAAAAAATAGCTTGGAGGTGAGATAGTACGGTATCATTGAAGAGTTTCAGATCTGCATTGGCAATTTGGCTTGGCCAATTCTGACTCCTCCGGGCAGTAAAGTTTATTCGCTATTATTGTCGGCCCGATTTAGAACCCCGTAATTTTGCTGTCCCGGCAGCGGTTCAGGCCGATGAAACGACTCGGAAGTAGGTACAGGGTACGGAGTATTATCAACCAACCTGCATCTTTCCACAATATATACTTTTACAGGGCTTCATGGATTCCTAAAGCCGGAAACATCCCCATTCTAGTAGGTATAAAGGGTTTCTTAGCAGTTTGATCTCTAAACAAAGCATAAAAAGATTTTATCTACTGTAAGGTTTAATTCAACCAATAAATACCTTGTTTTCCCTTGTTACGGAGTAGTATCTGTTTAGAAGTGGAAAGTGGAAAAGTGCAAGTTGGTTGATAATACTCTGTACTATATCTGTGCCAGAATCATTCATCAACTGTCAGAGCACACCCCTGACTTTTTAGAGTGAGGCACGGCCCTACAAGTCAGGCTGACAGCTCCGTACTTCGCCCTCCTTGAATCGCGTGAAAGCCTGAAAGGCATGCGGAGTACTGTAGCTACTAGCCCTAGCCACCCAGTATTTGTGAGCCGCGAATTGTCCGGTTGATCTTGGGTAGTACGACACACAGACTATATGCATAGGCGATCTCTTCGTGGAGGAAAAAAGTATCCTAATACGGAGTAGACAAGCGAGTTTTGGTGCCTTATTAGGACACTTTTTTTCCTCCACGGAGAGGGCGATTCAAGACTGATTTCTTGACTCTTGGCACCCGTCCCGTCTTCGAATTACTGTACGCTTGGGCTTGGGTATAGTCCGTAGGTAGTAACCATCCGCGCTCTCTAAGCGAGGCCTTCGCTCTAGTTAAAGCTTAGTTGTACGTGTTGTCCTCGTAGTTGCAGATTAAATCGGGCCAGCGCTTTCGATAGGCGAAGTCTTTGAAGAAACAGGATTTGGATTAATAAGGGACTATTATAGTAGAGCTAGAGCCAATAGTTCGTCGATCTATGTATAAACTGCTTGCCAGCTGGTCAAATAACCCGCTAGGGCCGCTAAAGACTGCTTTAGGGGTGGTTAATCAGAATCGCCCTTATTAAGAACCACTTGAAATATAACCAACTGTTTTATAATAAACCCGTTCCAGTTCAGTCCTAATTATTTAACTGTTGGCCAGAACGGTAGTTATAGCGAGTTTTCTTAAAACTTCCTATTAAAAGCGCTGGATTGCTGACGAGAGGTTCGTGCACAAGGCCTAGTGTTAGTGTTGAGCTGAACTCTCTACTACTCCATAAAGGGGGGTTATATTGGACGGCACCCTGCTAGTGTCCAAATGTGGCTTTCTGACTTGGGAAACTACCTTTTGAATAGTAAGATCTACTGTGCCCAGCAAGCACCACCAAGTATGCAATGGATGACTTGTATACAGGGGGTTCGTTTGCCTTGTCCCCCTTATTTACTTAGTATGGAAAGATAGTATCCGGCATGTAGTAGTAGTAGTGGTGGTGGTGGTGTTTTACGCCGAGGGAGAGAAGCCATACTCGCCTTTTTTTTAAGTCTGACACTCCCCACTACTTAGCGTAGATCTCTAGATCCTGCGTATATGACTGGCCTGTAACCCTAGTATATGCCTCTGAATAGCGGGACTTAACCAATCTTAAAGTGAGACTTTTTAAGTAGAGCCCTGTCTTTAGTTAAATCCGAGCTCTTTGAGTGGCACGGAGTATAGAAGACTGGAGCAAATATAGTGGGGAGTGTCAGACTTAAAAAAAAAGGCGAGTAGGCTTCCTCCAAGCCTCCCAGGGGGCATTGGGGCGTGACTAGCTAGGTAATTATTTACAAGTGTATACACCAAACCCAGAAGCCAAAATTCAGTCATAAAGAGCGCTAGCCATACTGGTTCACAGGCGATCCATTATATCTTAGATCCCTTCGTCCGGCTTGTATGTATACCGGCAAATGGCACTGTATCTTAGAACTGCAAGAAATGTAACTACCAAGCTAAGTCCCGAGCGAGGCTTCTTAATTACAGCTTAAAATTGGGCTCTTTGAATAGTGTGGAATAAATACTTATAGAATAAGTATTATACCTCCGTAGAGAATGTCAAGCTTAAGAAAAAAGGAGTACTATTCGGGTACCTTATTAGAATATAAGGAGATATACAAATCATTAGTAGAGTGACATTAAATAATCGGGGATAGATTGAGCTTAGTCTAATTTACAGCTGCAAGGTTCTCTAGGTAACTGACGAAAGCAATATTACTGTTTTAGTCAGTTGAAAATCATTCACTCTATCGAGAGAGATAGCCGAACAAACCTCCCACAAGGGGGGCAATGTCGGGGCAAGAGACAATATTGAATTTCATGCATGCGAAGATAATCATATACAACATATAGATATATAACCGTAAAAGTTTATGTCTTCTGCCTGGTTTCAACTAGGTTTCCCCACGGTCAACCTGCGTCCGCTTTCAGCGCTCAAAACCCACTGAAGAATTGCGGAGTCTATTACCTATCAACATGTAACCTTTAGTTACTAAACTTTGGTAATATAAGAAACCTTGACTATCGGCTAACAGAAGAGCCACTGGACTTGGTTGAGCTCGGGCCTCAGATATACCCGTTCATAGAGCAACTACTGTAGTACTACTTGAACCGTTAAACGTCGAAAAACAATTAAGAACAACAGAATCGAGCCCAGGCTTTCAAGTGTATTGATGCTAAAGAGAGAGGAATTTAGGGCTCGAGCCGCCGGGTTAAAGCCTTCCGCGCGGCGCGCATAGACATCCCCACTAGAAAGCGGATATTGCGTTTCTACATTCGGGACACTAACTTTCAAAAGCGAGGCATCAACGACAAATGCAGAAAGCTCCGCTGGCAGTGTTTCAAGGATTTTCCCCCGGCTGGTCTTCTAAACTCTCGGGATTATTGTGATGAATTTGAAGATGACTGCATCTGATGGCCTATTTGAGGCAGGTCTGTTGGTGATTGTGGGGAAAGATATCGTCCCGACGGAATAGCATTCCGCTCAAAACCCATTCAACCTCAGCTTGTCGATTCGTAGCCAGAATCTCAAACCAATATTGCAGCGACGAGCAAGTTGAGTAAGAGATGTTGCTGGGTGCGAAAAAGAGGGAAATCCGAAAAAGCAGTAGGAAAACAATTAAAAGTGTTGGTTTTGGTGGTTCAAGTAAAGAACTGATTGAAGGAAATACTATGTAGAGGTCACTGGTCAGCTCATCACGTTTTGCGCCACAGGGGTAATCTGCTAGTTCCATCTGTTCGATGTCCAATTCATAGTCTACTAGCTTGATCAACTACCCCACGGCTAAGGAGCTTAGAACTTAAGCTTTAGGTATACGGAGGTAGTAGCCGTCAAGGGGCTCTGGCGCAAGCCTCCTTTTCTGATATTTTTTCGTATACGTATAAGTAATGACTTGCATTACTTGATCGTTCGATTGACTTTACGATACACTTTGAACAGTGCACACCCTGTTTGACCAATCAAGTGGCTAGGAATACTATTCAGAACTAGCAGATCACTGTTTAATTTATCACCGTAAACCCTCACTATGGAAAAAGAGGGGCTCGAATTACTTTTCTTCTGTGCGGAGTACCAATTGACGTTTGTTCCAGGACCATGCACTGCCGAAACGTAATAATCTTGAACCCTACATATTCTTTCTGCACCCAGCCCGTAGATCTACGGAGCTGTACCCCTCCGCACTGTAGCAGCCTTGAATCAGAATATGG
This sequence comes from Lachnellula arida, assembly GCA_007821475.1. Taxonomy (NCBI): domain Eukaryota; kingdom Fungi; phylum Ascomycota; class Leotiomycetes; order Helotiales; family Lachnaceae; genus Lachnellula; species Lachnellula arida. The sequence goes on along the minus strand of QGMF01000007.1, from coordinate 78,159 downwards.
AGTAACTCCTGGCTGGGACGTTCGTAGCTGTAAAATCGCTTGGGCGGGCGAACGGGATTTACATTGTTATGCGCATTGTTGTTCAAAGCGTATCTTTTTTAAGCCCAAAAAGGAAATCAAGACAATTTTCGGCCTCCCGGACTATTCCTACCTCCGTATATACTTGGGCACAAGTGCACGGCTGCTGCCCCAAGCGCCTCACGTTTTCTAGAAGTCGGGTTTCTCTTTCGCATCGAGACTGCACGAGCATCTGCCGTATGCAGTTGCAGTTGGTGATTTTAGGGCTCGGTGTACTGGTGTTTGCATCGGGATATATGTTGGAGATCCACTATCCGATCTCCCCCTCGGCAGCAGGGGGAGATCGGATACCCTCCTCATAGGCTCATCTCATCCAGCCCTTCTCCCCTTTCCCCTGACTAGGGAAGCTAATTTATTGCGCATGCAGACATGTTCTACAGTAGACTCCATCTTCCACTTGTGGAGCAGCTGCGAGCAAACAGCATCTTTAATTCAAATTGATTGACGGACTAGAGATCACCTACAGTACTTGTCTAAGTGGCACGACACGACACGACTCGCTCCTCACCTTTCTAGCCCTGGCAAAACATCCCACACGCTGAGCTTCAAGTGAAGCCCAGGGACCCCTACCTGTCAAGTCAAAGCGGATTAAGCATAACCAATCAGATGACAAGCTCACATGCAGCGTGAAATGTTTCTTCTCATTCACTATTACGGAGGTACGGAGAGTACGGAGTAAGTATGCGTAGTTCCCCAAATTACTGTCCGTCTCCTTGTCTATATGCCCACTACTGACTGACAGGGCCCACACCAGGTCATTGCCCTGCATACAGTAGTATCTTGACCGGAGATGCCAACTAAAGCAAGCATAGTAGTCTCTTAGCATTCAAGTACAAGTAAGCCTTGGCTCCGCAAGGGTTTACTTTGATATTGACTTCTCGATTTGTTTGTGTTACTCCACGCCAAATATCACCAGCTTATACATACAACGAATCCTCCCTCCATTTTCAGGTCTGAACCACCGACTTTAACTCGACTTTCGTCGTGGACGAGCCCTGCGGCTGGTTCGACTTCAGCCTTTATGATGCCCTTCCTTCCAGACGTTGCTAGTCTCTTGACCGCCAGGTCTAGTACTGGTAGCGATCAAGTGCCTGCGCATGCAAGCTCTTCGCTCGACCCTCTCCCTCAGGAGGTTCGAAATGGAATGGCGGCCATGGGTACAATAGGACTTGTATCGAGTATCTCCACGCTAAGTTTACTGGGTTTCATTACCCACCGTATGGTTTACTGGCGAAGATACTACCAGCATCCTCTTGCAACGAACCAGATATTCGTCCTAATCTACAACCTTCTTGTCGCCGACTTCCAGCAAGCACTCTCTTTCCTTTTGGCGTTTCACTGGATCGCTGTAGACAAGCTGGTGGGACCGAGCTCTCTTTGTTTTGCCCAGGGCTGGTTGATACAGATCGGCGATCTCAGTTCTGGCCTCTGGGTTCTGGCAATTGCAGTCCACACATTCATCAACCTCGTTGGCCAGAAGCAAATCCCGAAGACAGCTTTTTTTGCAGCTGTGGTGGCAATCTGGGCGTTTGCCATAACCTTGACGCTTATTGGGCCAGCCACGTATGGCCCGAGCTTCTTTGTCCCCGCAGGGGCTTGGGTGAGTTCTGCATTACCTTTCTGCTTACATACTCTAACAAGATACTTCAGTGTTGGATCGGTGAGGAGCATGAGAAAGATCGTCTTACTCTCCACTATGCGGTATGCAAATTCACCAACCATTTTTCTTCCCAATTTGGAAATTTGGGCGGATTCGGGAACCTAAAGGTCCTTGAGGAGAACCCAAATACTCCCAAGCCAACTTGATGCTGTCGAAGATGCTTCCGAACCCCGAATAATCTCTTGACTAGGCAATGCTAACTCTGGGTTTACAGTGGATCTTCATTTCGCAGCTCGGCTCGCTCATGATTTATACATCTATCTTCTTTTTTCTCAAGATACGAGTGTCAAAATCCATCAAAGCTCAAGGCTCCAGCCAAGGCTCTTCAACCGCACGCAGCAACGACCTCGCCAAGTTACCTAAAGCAAGTACCACGACAACTGTTGTCGGCCCAAGTGTTGATCCCTTCGCTGTTTCACGCAATAGGATCATGCGGACAGCCAGATACATGGTAGTCTACCCCTTGGCATACGTGGCATTGACACTCCCGCTTGCCGTTGGCCGAGTATCCGCAATGGCTCATAAGCAACCACCACTCCTCTTCTTCTGTGTAGCAGGAGCTCTCATGGCATTAAGTGGTATTGTCGATGTCGCGCTCTACGTTTACACACGGAAATCGTTGGTGAAAACTAGTATTGGGATGAAGCGAAACACACAACAAGCCGGCAATCGACTCGTTAATATCCAAAATCCCGGTTCACGGAGCATGTTCCCTGGCGATGGATTTGGCAGAATGGATGGCCATACTAAGCTGGCCTCGGATGATGGAATAGCAAAAGATGGGGTAATTATGGTATCACAGTCTGTTACTATGAGCGAGGAATCGTATGAAACGTCTGGTGGAGTTTATGCTGGGGCCGGTAGGAGTGAGTCGATGAAAAGTCTTGTAAAAGATGATCGGGGCAGTGATAAATCATAAATGTCAAAATTGGCATAATCGCCCCATTAAGTAATAGAGAATAATACATCAGAAACCATTCACGAATCATGATCAGGTTCCCCTCGGCTGATCAGACACTGGGATAAAAAAAGGTCGTCATAAAGAGATGCTGTAAATCAGAAAAATTTTGTGCTAGATCCCGGAAAGAACTAATTGGTGGTATGTGATTTCGAAGTCACAGACGAAGAAAGAAAGAAAATTGGATCCAGGAAAAGGCAGCTCTGCAACTTGAAGAGTTTTGCCCAAAACCATAAACGAGAATGAAGATCGAGGTAAGACATAACAAAGTATAGAATCTGATACAATCACTAGGAGCTAGAGAAAGACAGCCCGCGACCTCGATACCGATGATAGATAGGCAGCTTCCGAAAGATCGGTCCTGGCCAGCCCATTCTTGGATCTCGGCCGAGGTTTCGGGTTGGGCTGACGACCTCAGACTTGGCCGTACAATGTTTAAAGAATCTCCTAGATCTCATATATATATATATATATAGACGCCATAAACTCGACATCGTACTCCATTTTAAAGAACACAACGCAAACAAAAAGAAAATGGAAAAGACAAAGTATGTTGACCGGGACATCCCAAAGGTATGTCTGTTTATTAGTCATCCATTTGCTTGGCTTCATTTGACATCAACAGATCTCCCTTGCGAACTTCGAGCAACGAATCGACGAAATCACCGCCCAACTCGTATCTGCCGCCGAAAATGTCGGCTTCTTCTCGATCACTGACCATGGTATCTCTGCGGACGACATCGAGACCATGTTTGGCACTTCCGAATCGTTCTTCTCGCTGCCGGATGAGGTGAAAGCAACAGTGCCATGGAACCCACAGAACGTTGGATGGGAGAAGATGTCCCAGGTCAGGCCATCCACTGGCGCCCCGGATACAAAAGAATCATATCAGTTGCAGTTCGGGGAGAACATGAAGGGCTTGTGGATGTCGGACGCTCATGTCCCTGGCTTCAGGGAGAACTGCCTTGCTTTTATGCAGAGGTTGCAGAAGGTTTCGGAGAGACTGATGATCTGCTTCGCTCGCGGCCTTGGCTTCCCTGATGACTTCTTCGTCAAGGTCCACGATACAACGCGTCCAAACTCCCAATCGGTGATGCGATTGCTTCACTACTATGCTACACCAGAGACGAATGATGGAACAATCCACCACCGGGCCGGCGCCCATGCTGATTGGGGGTTCCTCACCGTCCTGTTTCAGCGCGAGGGCCAGAGTGGACTGGAGATTTGTCCTGGCCGCGATGTCGTTACCGAATTCGCACTGGGAGATAAATGGACCAAGGTGGACTTGAAGGCCGGGGATATTATCTGCAACATCGGGGACCTGCTCATGTCGTGGTCAGATGATAGGTTCAAGTCGACATTTCATCGTGTGAAAGCACCATGCGAGCCGGGCGATTACTATGGAGAGAGATACAGCATTGCGTTTTTCAATCAGCCGTGCAAGGATGCGGTTATCCAAGGCCCAAAGAAGAAATATCCAGAAGTGACTGGGGAGCAGTTTACTGCTAATGCTATGAAGACGCACTTTGCTGCGTTGAAGGCGAAGAGAGAGTCAGAGATCCCGGTAACCAATCCTGCTAACCCTTTGCCTGTCTCTGCAACTTCTATTACCGCTGGTGCTTGACGGACAATGTTTTGTAGAAATCCCCAGTTCTCTCTAGGAATAGAGTCACTGATTATGCTAGTTCTTATGCTGTTTTTGTTTGCAGGTGACTAACACCAACGTTTGTGTAAAATGTTCTTAGTAGGTCGTCAAATAAGATAAAGGCCTGCAAGAGTCAAGATCGCAAAGCGAGATAGATATTGTCGCTAACAAGAATATGTACTACCTATATTTAAGTAGCTTGGCATTTACGAGACAGGATGACTGGAGTCTTTACGTGCTATTGGCTATAGTTAGGCGGTGGGCACCATGCATATACGGGACCTTGCATTTGCAAAGCCAACTTTAGAACCGTCCAGCAACGTTTATAACCAAACCCGCCCCTTGTTACAGAATATCACTTTTAAAAAGGAGGCGCTAGGTAAGCACATTTCCACGCTAGCAAAATCCGCTAAACGACTATTCAGCAGTTGCTTCTTCAAACCATCACGCCACTTCCAATTCATACTATTTGGTACATCATCCCACGAGTCACCAAGGACGGGCAGCAGACAAGCCAGTCAGCAGAAAGTCTTCGAACGCAACAGCACCTGCTCACAGCAAACTTTTACGCCACAAGAGGTCCTGTCAAGGGAAAGTTTGGTTCAACGCCAAGAACCGCACGCTTCAACGCTTCAACGCTTCATCCACCCTACTTATCGAACATGGGTAACCACCTCTCTAAGCTCGAGGAAACGGCGGATGACGCTCTTGGCTTCGGCAAAACCTTTGCTCGAAGTTTCGGCCAGAATGTCCAGGTTGCTCTTTGGACCTCCATAGTGCTCATGATCTTCATCTCGGTTGCCCTGGCTGGGATTGCGGTGATCCTCTGGAGAATGCTCTTGATTCTTGAGTTCGTGTTCTCGGCGTATAAGAGGGAGATGAAGAGGGCGAGGCAGAAGTAGCTGGGATTGTGCTGGGCTGGAGTTTGTTATGGCGGGGTTATCAAAATGCGGGGGGGGATGATAGGGTTTTCAGGGACATGGGGGAGGAAGCGACGGACGGAAAAGGGGAAGGGCGGGGTTAGAGCAAGCGCAAGAGGTGGATTGGAGGGAGGCTGGGAGAACGCTTCTTTATCTGGTTGATAATCTAAAGCAGTACTTCTATTACTTCTGAAGAGTGACCTGCCGTTGGTTCCAATTTTCGCCTGTATCTCAAGATTCAAACCAGCATGAAAGATGGTCTTAATCAGGCAAGATTTCCCTATTCCCCAATACCAAGAATGCACCACTTAGCCGCGTCTGTGACGTGCTCATTCAATCTACCGTATTAGTTAATATAGAAGACCTAGTCTACTAACTTTCCGGAAGGGGTAGACCTTAGCCAGGACATGGTCTTATAAGCTAGGCATGGTCCTATAGGAGTTCAAATGGGTCTTATAGTGGATAGAGTAGAAAAAGCGGCACTAATTTATAATGTGCCAGCCGGCGTGGGACCTTAAAAGTTAACTATAGTAAATGCAGCTTCTGTTTCTCTACTATAGTAGCATAAGGAGCATTGGGCTTTTATGGAGAAGGCCGCAAAACACTATAGGAGTTACCCCCTCTAGTAGCGTAATATATATAAGACCATGGCCTACTAAACACTAGCGTTGGACCAATCATGATCTAGGGAATGGTCTTATAAATGGGGGTGGTCTTTTGCTGGGGACTGGTCCTATATCCTAACGAATAAAGTACGGTATTACTGACATTGGGGCCAGGGCCCAGGAGAGGATTTTCATCTACCGGTATGTCACCGTTTCGATTTCTGCTCGTTCTACTTGAAACCAGCCGCGGGACCATGATATTTGGTTGCGCACGTGGGCAGTAGTGAATGACCACCTGGTTTGAAACAAAAAGCAAGTGCCAAAAGTACCATCTCTTGTTGTCTCCAGCAGGTGCAGGTAAGCAGTACCCAAATCGGGGCATTCGGATGGTACCAGATGCTCTGCAGAGTTCAATCCACGGTCCCCGCATGCCGTTTTCATACAATATACGCCGTACGAAGGTGCCTAACCTTATAATAAGGGGCGAGTTTCCTTCCTTTCGAGCTTACCCTTCGATCTATAAACACCATACTTCTGTTTTTAAGATGTTTTGTAATATCACGGGTTCAATTCACGCGAAAAGAGCGAAATATCTTAGATTCGAACTTGGCGGTGTAACTGCACCAAGAACCCTAAGGCATTCTTGAACGAGTCTTTTTCTCCGGGAAGAACCCAGCTTCTGTTGTCAGTCAAGCGACTTGGCAGACTTCGAATTTTCAACTGCAGAGCTCCACTGCCGAGAGCTTCATCCTAATAATAGTATCCAGTTCAGCCAAGCTAACAATAGGTATTGGGATTGTATGTCGCTCCAGATGAAGGCATCCGTTTGCTGTTCTCATTGCTCCAATGGCTTCCATCCCCCTTCCTCTTTTGCTATCAGTTGTTCCTTCAGCGCAGTTAGCTTTGGAGAAATGTTGGTCTCTGGCTTCTTTCTGAACGCTCTTACTGGACCGACCTTCTCAAAGCATAAACCATAGTCGTCAAGTCAGAAATATCACAGCCAATGTCAGGCTCTATTGGGTCAAGAAAATACCCTGTGGGAAAGAACAACAGAAGTGGCCGAGTTCGTCCGCGAGTCTGTCTTTCTGCACTATTTTCGTAGCCAGGCCACCTCGTGAAGCTTTCAACGTAAGTTCCTCCTGGACTTTCTCGTCACAGTGGCTGAAACCACTGACAGGGAACAGATACCTCCAATGGAACATTTCCCGCACTTGGGACCAAGCGTTTGACCTCTCAGGCAACCTGCAATAACTATCCGAGCTCGTTCCAGTCGAGACCCCCAAACCCCACAATATCTCAACTTGTTCCAACGGGCTTCTCCCAGCACTATAGATCTTGCCGTCTCAAGATCTGAATACAAAATCTGTGCCGTGCTCACCGGCAAATGGCCTGATCCCCGAAATGGAGTCAACAACAGCTTTTTCAACCCGCTTGTTTCGAGCCGAGACGAATTTATTGCAGACGACGAAGGACTCTTCATTGGCATCCCCAGGCCCTCGTATTCCAGCTACCGATTGATGGTGAAGCGCCCTGTACATTATTTGCTGGAGCAAGTGGCAGTGTGCCTTTCCCAAGCTTCTGAAAGTCCCGCGCTGGAATGTCAGTTGGGGAGAAAATTTTGTATCTCGGTGTACAGTCCAGAACTAAGTGTCGTTATAAGGGTGAGCTTAGCGGATGCGTTAATGCTGGCTCCATGGAAGTCCATATTGCGTTCTCGCGGGACTCGAGAGGTCTTGTTTACAACAGGTGTTGACAAGATCTGACCGAGAGAGATACTTAGCGCGAGCAAGGAGAAACTGTTTAAGGCCTTGTAATGTCGAAGAAGCAAGGCGACTTGGAGGATATCTTGGTCTGTGGTTCTTTTTCTGTCTTCGACTCTGTCATGTCTAGAACTCGAAAAGCTATTTACAACCATCGTCAATCGAGCATGGATTCGACGGATGGAATTCTAGAAAGACGCTTCATGCTGGTTGTGTTCATGACGCAAAGACATTGCCTCGCAATATTCCCATGATTTCGCTTTTCCAGTTGGCAATACCGAATATCGTTCAGACGGTCGCATCTTCATGGAAGTGTCTACGACGTTCCGACCTTTGTGGCATGCATGCTGGCGGACTCAACACTATAGAGTGGATCATTCAATCCCTTCGACCTGTTGTCTCACACTGGCAATTCCAAAACCTGCAGGCTCTTGAACAAGTACTTCAAGTGGCATTCGACACCCAAATCCCCATTGCTAGAATTGCTCGGAGCTCAGTACACTTCATAATCTTTGGAGCGACGTTTTGCGAACTGCGGTTGAGTGAGATACTCGTGGCGCACACCTTCGAAATATTATACACGAATCCATGGGATCATCGAATCTCTGGTTCCAAGAATACGATCAAACATATGAGTACGTTTCTGAGTATTCATATGCGCGCGAGTAGGAGATGTTTAGTTGATTGGGTCAGGGGACTTTGTTGCGCTTCGTATTTTAAAGTTAAAGAATTTCGATAAATAAAATTAATTTGGAGGCGTAAGGCGGAAGTGGGCGGGTAAGAGAAAGGCATCCCGCAATCTAGGGTGCAGTACTGTACATACCGCGCTCATAAAGAATTAATATAGAAGACTCGTAGGTACCTTAGCTAATAAATATCCTTTCACCTTATGTTCCTTGATCTTAAAAGCAATCAACTACCTACCTTACTGTACATAAATCTTTCACTAAATTACCTACTCATCCGCCCTCGCTGGAATTCCGCAATTATCAGGACTTCGGAATGGATGCCGACATTGACGAAATGCAACGAAAAGCCGCCAGCCATTCATTACGCTCGCGAAAAAGAAGCTTCGGATTGCCGGCCGACGACGACATGCAACAAGAATATGGCAGGTCGAGAAGTGCCAATGGTTCTGAGCAAGTTTTGATGTGTACCCCTGGCGAAGATCGGATGGGTTCCGATGCTTCGGCGGGTGTTCCGAAGTACGACTTGCAACAGCAACAGCCCATTTTTTATTATTGTAAAACCTGGGTCGATGTAACTTTGACTTGGATTACTGACTTGTGGTTTGGTTTCGCAGAGTGAGTAGGGCTGATGATTTAAATCATAGGTAGGTATGTAAAGCGGATTTATTATTCTGTATTTGCTCTTAGTGCTGGTGGTGAGAGAAAAGTTTTCAGGTTTTAGCGTATCGCTGCACTTACTACAGCCTTTTCAAATGTATATATCTCTTAACAACTATAATCCTAGGACTTTTCCAGTCTCATATAATAGTTATAGAGCCAGCAGTTACTTACAATACATTTTTTTATATAGAAATTGTGTGGTTAGTAGGAGGCCCAGTTAAAAGTCTGGTATGCTAAAATTCGAAGGCTTTTTTCTATCAAATCCCCAAGTCTCAAGTTGTGGGGCAATTTCGCTTTGGAACCGCAAAATGTTAGTAGAAAAAGACTGGCTGGATATTTTGCAATGATAGTTGGTTTCCGGTATTAAGACCGTCCTAAAATTCCCATTGAAAAACGGAAAGTCTCGGATCATCCAGACACTACCAGAGCGGTGTGCGGTTCCGCATCTGATCATCAATATGGCTGAGTCGGGTCGGTCGGTCCCAAATGTGTGCAGATGACTCGGCGTATCTTCCGTTAAAGAAAGCACAGTATTATTTTAAGAGAAGTGGAGAAGTGACATCTCAGCGGTTTCCAAAGGTCGAATACAAACGATCGCGGCTCTATCACATGCCGGCCACTTCCGACGTCCTTGTTTAAAGATCACCACCAGGATCTTAAAGCTACCATGAAAGAGGCAGCTCGGAGGTGGGGGACCTTCTAGAACGAAAGAAAAAGCCCCACAAAGATGTTTTCTCGGGTCTACTGTAACACTAACTAGTGCGGGAGAGCTACTTTACGATCGGTACTATAGGTGGAGAAATAATAGTACCTCCGTAGCAAAAGCATGTTCCCGTTTCGTGATGTCAGTCAGAATCTTTGAGCACCAGGAGGTCCAAGAATAGCCGGCCTGGCCCAGGCGTTGAAATGGAATGTCTCACTTACCCTACTCGTAGTACGCCTCCGTACAGCACGCTGCATACGAGTATAGTGCCAACGTACTCCGTAAAGCTTCTTTCAATAAGGGGGTCCTAGCGTTATCGCTTCGCCTTTTACTGCACATTTAGGGCTGCTGCGCTATGGTCAACTGCTGTACACCGCTTGGACTCCGCGAGTCCGTGTTGGACCTGGTGGACTATTGAGTTCCGGGTGCGTGTTCCGTACCGATAGTTCCTTATCAGCAGTTGAACTGCTGCTGGGGCAAGCTCGGTGAAGCCGACAATGTTGGATACCCATCTCTACATTGAATTTACTTCTTGATTGGCTTTATTCCGAGATATCTCGTGCCCAGGCAGATCTGGAGGAGGTGGAAATGGAGAGCTGGGGTTACCAAGCGATGCGAGATGGTCAAATTGAGGAGGTTGAGGTAAATTAGGAACGGAGCTCTAGGAATGTGGCGTTTGCAAGGCCGGATTAAGATTTGGTGAAACTAGGAAGCATTTGTCCCAACTGTAGGAGTTAGATAGCATCTGAAAAGGGGAGGTCGATGATAAGGTAGGGTTGTACAGTGTAACCAATAACTCGTGTTTATAGTCAGCTCTGCCCTTGTTCGCAGGATAACGCAGCAGCAGGATGTAGGAATCCATACATATTTTTGGGGCAAGTATGTGGTTTAACAACGCCGGGGAGCCGGGGAATTTCCTCCATTACTCCGTAAAATCAGTAAACTACCCGTCAGCATTTAAAGCCGAGATGGCAGTGATAGGGCACGAAAGACTTTTTCGCGCTTGCTCAGGGGCAGACATTCGCATGCAGTTGTATTGCGTATATGTAAGATTTGAGGCTTAACCTCTGATACCGTACTTCATTTGACCAGGGCGTGAGCCGTTATTACACGCTGTCCTTGACATACGTATGGGCTGAAAAACGGGCGGGAGCAAACGGGAAGAAGACGCGCGCGCAAAAAAGCAATATTTGATAGCTCCGGACCTCTGAATGAATATATATCGAAAAGGGAGCGCCTCCATGGGGCGCTATCAAAGCCTATCAATGCTATCATTGGAGCAGGGGAAGTCTTAGTAATACTGTAAGCCGAAAAGTCCAACATCGCCTTCGCCTACTCGCTGCGAGGCCACGACTCAAGTCTTATCCCTGGTGTTTACATTTGCGCTTGCAAAAGCCTATTAACTGTAGGCCCAATTAGCTGCCGTTCCTACCTAGGTAGGGGTAGGCGAGGCCATGAACCTGGATCCTAGACTTTTCCGCTATTGCCAGATCACGCACGTGAGCATGGGCTACTCCTGTAGTGTACTCCGTACAGAGTAGGTAGGTAGCAGTTGGAAACTCATAGTTCCAACTCTCTTTCCCGCTCCTGCTCCCAAAGTTAGAGCCACTCTTCTCTTCGAGGTGAGTATTTTTAGACGCCGTTCTGTGACTTGTCTTGTCATCTCGACGTTTTTGCACGTTCTTTGTTGCACCAAGCTGGTCAAACGCCTTTGCATGCATGTCATCAGCCTTTCCTTTCACAGCCGCGCCGCGAGCGTTGAAGCTGCTGTGAAGGTTGCCTAACCCTAGCTAGCTAATTCCATAAAGACTTACCTACCTTGATCTAGGTATTTTGGTGGACATGGACATGGTCGAACGCGGCCCACGCCATGATGGCCCATAGTGGTGGATCTCAACCCCCATGCCATACCATGCCACTACTCCGTACACTCCGTACTCCCTCCTGAGTCCTGAACCTGACTACCCGAACCCATACAAAATCACACCGTATTTACCTCCGCACCTTCGGTCCAACTTCATCCTTGTCTTCACACGCAGGGGTCCCCGAGAAGAATTTCCCCAGAAAGCCTGCAATTGTGATCCGTGCAGTGCATCGCAATGCGATGCCAAAGTGCAATTAATATCAGATCAGATCTAACGGTTACGTGTTTACCCATTAATAGTCAGCCCATGGCTGAAAAGAACGGTGAAAAGAAACAGAGCCCTTTGATGTCTCCCTGCTTTGTTTAGTACTACTACTGTCTTTGTACTTGTACTTCACCCACTGCCCCTCCCTCTCTTCTCCACGTTACATTTCTCCGACACTTGGCATCAGCTGCCAAATTAATAGTTACACAAGTATGTATGTGTTGCATGTTACTACTACCGGCTTACCTCGAGTTATTCTTGGATATTTGCTTACCCGGTGAATTAGGGGGAGGCAGAAGTGTTGGAGTAAAGGGTTGCGATAGCCTTGAAGACCACTATCTTTCCAAAATACATTCACTTCTCGGCAGGAAAGAAGCCCCACACACTTTTCTACAAGTTCAATTCAACAAGAGCTCGCGTTCTTTTCTCGAAACTTACCATTCAAGCTCGCAGTCTGCCACTCCTTCATCAAGGAAGGGCTCTCAAGCCTCTGTCAATCTACGCAAACCCCCTCTATTCAGCGAAAAGGCTCGGTCTGTGGGCTTCCACCATTGCATACACCTCACCTCCTACCCAACACAGTCCATAGGCTGTTCAGAGCCCTCCACCCCCCACCCCCCGCAGCCAATATGTCCGGCAGAAGTGCGTATGTGCGCAAGGCGAAAACCAAGGTCAAGGACAAGGATGGACAGATGCAATCGCCACTGCAATCGCCACTACAACAGCATTTTGCCGACAGCGATCATGGATCGGAGACCACACCATCCCCCCTCTACGGAGAGTTTCCTGCGCCAAATGGGCACCCAATGCACTTTCAAAGTGAATTGAAAAATGTGCGGTCATCCTCGAGAACCATTAGATCGGAAGGATCGGACGATTTAGCCTACGCACGCGTGCGGAAACCCGCTGTCCCTGTGATTGACGTGTCCGGCATTGAGAAGTCATCGTTCAGATCGTTGATGGACAAGAGAAGCGAGGGAATTCGGGTAGGACTGGCCAAAACGTTTGGCAGCAAGAAGAAGAAGACCGAAGAAGTCAGACCCGGATCAGCATCCACAATCCGGCCCGATTTTCATGAACTTGATGCTGGGGAATACGACTATCAACCGCCAAGTCTCCGACCAAGAAACCAGCCGCTCCAGGAATTGCAAGAATTTAGCCGACCAGGTCCCCCCCAAGGCAAGCTTCCTCCAATTCCCCAAGCACCGCAATTGAAGCGTTGGGTGGGCTCTGGCAGCGCTCCTCAGCCATGGAACAAGCTTCGGAAAGACCCCGAGCTCTGGGATCCTAACGGTGATACTCTAATCTTCCTCGGTCACGAAGATCGTCATAACGTGAGACCTCCACCATCCTTTCGCCTCTCATCCCACGTCCTAGAGGACACGCAGTCTAGATTCCTGATAACTTTGCTACGAGAAGGCTTGGTTGATGATCCGAACTCGTTCAGCATGCCACCTTCTCCTGTCGGCTCACCTGGCGCGCATCCAGGACGACCGGCTGGACGAGGCAGAAGTCAACCAACACCTCCGGGATCAGAGAATGGCGTGGGTACATATGACGGACCAATTTATTATGAGATTTACTTTCCGACGCCCAATGGTTCCAAGACCGACATACTTCGCCACCAAATCACCACACGAAACGTGTTTGCCCTTCTTTACCAAGCTTCGCTAGTTGGCATGCATCTCTTTCAAGCGCTGAACGATCTTCATGAACGCCTTGAAGTCTATATGCCGCATGATACCGATACAGCGGGTATACTTATTGACTACCTTGTCACCAAGGGAATTGATGATGTTCGCGGTGATCCTTCATCTGCTGCCGCAATACTTGCATGGAGTGAAAGCCAAGGTGTGCGCTGGGAGGAAGGGTGGAGAGAGGCTTATGTGCACAGCGCCGGAATGTATCATCGAGTGGAGAAATGTGGAGATTTCAAATTCGTCACACCTATCACGAAAGCCCTCCTCGAGCGAGCTAGCTTGGACATGCAAGTCCGAGTCCAGCACTGTGGGGATAGACTTGTGGAGTTCGACTTTGAAGATATGTGGCCGATGATGAGTTCTCACCCTCCTCCTGCTCGTTCGGCCTTTGAGAGACTACGAAAGTTCTTCCTTAAACACTATGAATCCTCATACGAGACATGGCCTCCAGCCATTCCAAATGGCGCTGAACAGTGGCTCACTAGAGATCTAGCACAACGCTTGCAAAGGGACTTTGGTGCTCTCTATGACTATCTGGTTAGTCGAGAGGTTACATGGGATTGTTCTGAGGAGCGAAGTGGACGAAAGTGGAACATTGTTAATCCTTTGAACAAAGGCTTTGACGCCGATACCCCTGATATACCCTTTACAGATATTCTGGTTGCATTCGACAACAGACACAGATATCCACATATTCCTCACCCATACCCCTTGACACCTGAGTCGATCATTACGAAACCAACCTCGAGAGAAAACCTGTTCAAGCCTGCCAAGAAGAACAGGTCTGTGGAGGATAAGATGGCAGAGCGAAGAGCAGCTCTAGCCTACACTGAATCCACCAACATCTACCTTCTTAGCTCCGATTTCGTTACCAACGACCTAGTCGAAGAATTTGTACGGTTTGAGAAGGGCGACCGAGCAGGTGACATCGATCCTTGTGCAGCTCGAAGAGGTCGCTGGGTCCTAATCTACGGCATCCTGCAAACCCTCGCATCCGTCTCAGTCGACACGCCCAATCTCCGCTACAAGGATGAGGTATCGTATCACTTGAGCCCACGTCTCCGCGCCACGCCGCCATGGAAAGGCGCGAACCAGTACATTGAGGAAGCCAACCACGGAGGCAGTTACTGCTGGAGCGTTCGTGATACTTGGCAAACCGACCAACCGGTTTCAGTTCCCCAAGTCAAGCCACTGTATATCAAAACCTCTACCCCTCCTGTCACCCCATCAATCATGAGTGAAAGCGATGGCGCCTCTTCGGTCCATAGTCATACACTTAGCAACATGACAACGAGAAGTGGAGGCAGACACAGGCACTTAATGACTCGTGAAAGCGACAACACGAGCTACAGTGGATATGCGCCAGGTATTGAGAAGCTGGAGGAATTGCCAATCAGGGAGCAGAGTCAGGATAGGGGCAGGCGTAGGGGCAGTCCGCAGGGTTTTATGATTAAGGATTTCGACGATGAACATCGTTACTGATACCCTTTGCGTACAGAAGAGGTGTATATTGGCAGTCAATTTGCTGCGTTTCGATACATATTTGGCGGGCAATGAGATGCATATAGCGGGTGTTTGCACAGGGGATTGGGCGTATTATGGCTTCGATTTCTAGAGAGGCGTGGTACGATATGATGCGATACGATAGATACCATAGACAGCATCGTCTAGAGCTTGCATATTGAGAGAAGCAAACGGCTTTGTAGATGTATAATAGATGAGGGAGAGACTATAATAAAGACCTTACAACATCACCTTGCTTACCTACTTTCGACTGCAGTGACTTTCGACTGCCCCACCATGCTTGAAATTATTGCCCCTCCTTTTACTAGCATTGCAAGGAATATCTTTCCTCCGCCTCCCTGAAAAAAGTTACCCCTCCATCCATCATCAACCCAACCTTCCTACCAACATCACTCCCCCCTACCATGAGCCAGCCCAAATCATGACAGCCCAAACCCAACCCCCCGTCCTCTCGACCCCAGAATCCAACCTCTTCGAAACGCCCACCCCTCGCACGATTCCCACAAAGGGAAACCGATTAACGGATGCGGAACTCAGAGATGTGTATGAGACGTCGCGCACAGCACGGGAGATACGAGAGGGCGGATGGACGAGAGTCGCGTTGCAGTTTCCGGATGGGATGCTGGGTGACGCGCCGAGGGTTTTTGGTGTGCTGGAAGAATTGCTTGCTCGACCGGAAGGGGAAGGGTTAGGGGAGAAGGAAAAGGAAAAAGAAAAGGAAAAGAGGGAGAATCGAATCAGGCTTTATATACTCGCTGATACGAGTTATGGCTCCTGTTGCGTGGATGAGGTGGCTGCTGAGCATGTTGATGCCCAGGCCGTGGTGCATTATGGACGGGCGTGTTTGAGTCCTACGAGTCGGCTGCCGGTGGTCTATGTGTTTACGAGGAGGGCGTTGGATATACCTTTTGCGGTTGAGGGGTTTGAGGAAAGCTTTTTGGGGAAAGGGGAAGAGAAAGAGAAAGAGGAAAAGGTTGTGGTGATGGCGGATCTGACGTTCCAGTTACATGTCCCTATCTTGGTGGAACAGTTGAGAGAGAGGGAATGGAGGGGTGTGAGGGGGACGGATGTGGTGCATGATCCTACGGCTTTGATACCGAACCGGCGGATAGCATGGCGGGGAGATGGGGATAAGGATGACGAGGAAGAGAAAGAGGACTTGAAGGAATGGAGTATCTGGCATATCGGCTCCCCGCCCGCAGCGCTGCTCTTGACATTAAGTTCTCGGACAAAAGAACTCCTAATCTATCCCGGCACAGCACCACAAAGTGCAAATGCAAATGGAAATACAAGTACAGGCCAAGAAATCATCCGCTCCAACACATCCCTCCAACTCCGCCGCCGCTACGCCCTCCTAACCCGCCTCACCACAACCCCCATAATCGGAATCCTCATCAACACGCTCTCGGTCGCCAACTACCTCTCCAGCATCGACGCCTTGAAGAGCCTGATTGCGCGAAAGGGGAAGAAGAGCTATACGTTTGTCGTAGGCAAGGTCAATGCGGCGAAGATGGCGAATTTTGCCGAGGTGGGCGGTTGGGTTGTTGTGGGGTGTTGGGAGAGTAGTCTGGTGGAGAGCGCGGAGTTTTACGCGCCTGTGCTGACGCCTTTTGAGCTGGGGCTGGCGTTGGAGGGGGATGATGAGAGGGTTTGGAGTGGGGAGTGGAGGGGGGATTTTGAGGGTGTGGGGACGGGGGAGGAGATAAATGGAGATGCGGGGTTGGAGGAGGGTGTGTTGAATGGCGAGGAGAAAGACAAGAACGGGGAGCTGGGAGATTTGGATGTGGATGTTGAAGGGGATGGGGATGGGGATTCGGAAGAGGAATCCGCACCCCCTGAATTCGACCTCAGGACCGGACGATACGTCTCCAACTCTCGTCCTATGCGAACCTCCAAAATCACCACCACCACCAAAACATCTTCCTCAAACCCCTCTCCATCAGCAGCATCAGCAGCTTCACAAGTCTTGACAAGGAGGCCGAAACAAGAACTAGCGACGGTCAACGGAGCAGTGAGTCCCGGAGCAGAGTTCTTGAGAAGCCAGAGGACGTGGACGGGGCTGGGGAGTGATTTTGAGAATAGTGGTGAGGGTGGGGATGGGAGTGGGGGTGGGGGTGGGACTATTGAGGAGGGCAGGAGTGGTGTTGCGAGGGGATATACTGTTGGTGAGAATGGGGAGAGGACGTGAGGGGATATGAGTAAGGGGATGTTGGTTATTTATGCAAAGTTGGTAGGTGGGAAATGAAAATAGGTGGATGGGGTGGTGTAGGTATATAAGGATACAAGGAATGAATGATACCCAAAGCATAAGAATCAATACGAAGTACGAAGGACGAACTACCGAAAGGAGAAGAATTCTAATAACATTTCGGAATCTGTATAAATTCATTATCCTTAAAGGCGGATTCTTCAAAGTGGTGTGTATGTAATGTCGTATAATTTCATCATTATGAACAATTATTCCATGTATCAACATCTAATCATCTGTATATCTCCCCCTATCTCAAGATGTATTCTTTCTTTCTAGTCCAGGTATCGTATCGTATCATAGCAGTTCCAATCCATATCCCAAACCAAGCAATCCAGTCCAATACAAATCGGCCGTAAACTCCATTCCATAATCCCCCTTATCCCATCCCACCCCCTTTTCCTTTCCTCTAAACATACGCATGTCGTCTCCCGCCGCCCGAATGCGAGCTCCTATGACTGCGATGACTCCCACTCCGCCGATGCCCATGCCGACTATAATGCGTCTCCCTTACATAAACATCCTTCTCCCTGCCCGCGCCCCCCCTGCCCACCATCAGCGCCAGCAAACTCGTAATAAAAAAGAAAATGCAATTCATGATGCCGAACGCCCAGCACGCCTTCAGCATCGCGCACGTCTTATCGACCTGCACATCCACCCCACTAACACTAAAGCCATGCCCATCGCCCACACTGACCGCAAAGAACGGACTCGCGCTCTTGTCCACAGAGCTGCAGCTGTACTTGCCGATGTCCCTGAGCTCGTACACGCCTGCGATCAGCGCGCCGACGAAACAGAGGTCGATGAAGGAGACGAAGAGCGCGTTGGATTTCGCGCGGTGGTACGTGAAGAGCGTTGCGATGGCCCAGACGGCGCCGAGGACGGACACGATGAAGAGGACGAGGATGTAGTTGGGGGTTAGGGCGTTGGAGGATGCGTAGATGTGCACGAAGTAGGCGAGCATGCCGAGGGTTGGGATCTGTTGTTGGGGTTGTGTTAGTTTTTTGGGTTGGTGGGAGAGGGGAGGGGAGGGGTTTACTAAGGTGAGGATCTCCATCATGCGCCAGAAGGCGAAGAAGATTCCGAAGAGCATTGTGAGGGAGTGTTGGGTTGGGTCGGTGATGCGATGCGATGCGATGCGACGAGGGAGAGGTGTGTTGTGGTGCTATGCGACAGTACAATATGTGCTGTGCTGGGTAAATGCGAGGGGTTGGTGATGTGTATCAATCAATCAATCGCAATGCGAAAGAAAGGTTCGCTGGGTCGCTGGCTGGCGGTATTCACAGTTGTAATGGCTGGGAAATGTACAAGCGCGAGGAAGAAAACGCAACAGGCGGAAGACTCGAGCCTTATATTGCGCTGGCGATGGGAAGTTGGGTTTTCCCTGCCTTGTAGGTATTGTTCGTGTTCTTATAGACAAGGATGTTTCCTGGTTTCGCTGCGGGGAACCGTCGCGACGCGGCTCAATTAGATGGGTTGGGACGAGCCGAGTCGAGAGGGTGATTGGATACCGGGTGATTTGAAAACTTTATAATCTAATGTAAAGTTACGTCGATGAGCTGGGAGATGGAGGTGCGATGGGATGCGATGCGATGGGTGAGATGAAGTGAAGTGAAGGTGAGGAGGATAAATGATCGACGAGAAGTACGCAGAGTATGTAGAGATGGGATGGGATGAGAGAGAGGTAAGAGTAAGATCTTCCTACCTGTGCATGAAGATGTAGATGTAGATGCTCTGATTCGCATCTGTCGAGAAGAGCAATGATGGGATACTTATCTGCGGGCGAGTCCTCGGTCCTCTCGTGCAAAATGGAGGGGTTGGTGTTGGTGGGTGAAATCGAGGTGGTTGGTCCACCCGAGAAGCTACACGTACAGTACATGCACGCAAAATGACGAAACTCCATCACCGAGACCGAGTCACCGAGTACAAGAAAACAACGAAAGCCTTGAGTTTCTTTCTCCCAAGACCTTTCTTTTTCTTTTGCGCATTGTTTTAATACTTTTATTATCGTATAAGTTGGATGCGCATGCGCCAAGTCTGCGCAACAACAAAACATACCTTGAAATGGATCTCTCCGAGTCAATATTTCAACCTCATCTCAATTAATCCCCAAGAAATACTTCACTTCCTCCTGTATTCCAAGTTGCTGCAAGTAACTAAAACCCCCTGTTTACTTATGCCTTGTTTCAAGATATCGAAACCTTGATGTGGCATGGATTGAGTGGTCAAGGCAAGTAAAAAATGAGGAGGCGGGGAGATGAATCCCGAGCAAGTACGGAGGAGGATTTCCTAAAGAGCTGCCTCGGCAATCCTTGCGCGTACGGAGTATTATTCAAGATAGGTAAACGGTAAAAGTTTTCCCTTCCTTTGCGTATTATGAATACGTAGATTGAAAGCATTTTGTTTACTTCGTAAAGTAACCTTGCCTAGTGGGTAGTAGGTAGCTTTTTGAAATTTCGCACAATAAAGCACAAACCATCACGATACTTTACTGTCTATATATCCAGCAAATTTCGCAACTCTTTCCAACTCAGCGCCAACACAATATCTAGAAGTACGAGTAAAGGTTATCAGATTATTCAGTAATACGTCCTTCAAAATAATACAAGCAGCCTTGCACTTAGCGGTAAGCTGCAGTGCAGTGCCTAATAATAGGTAAAGCTTAATGAATATAAGCTTCCCATTATCCCGAGTACCCATTTCCCCTCCTTCCCCAGTGATGAACTCTTCCATTCAGTCTTCAAAATAAATCATCATGTCCCTCCCCCAAATCGCAACCAAAATCTCTCATTATGCATCGCATTTCACTACAGAGAACCGTCTCGTTCGTTCATTAGCACATATCACAGATAGTCTAAACCCTAGCGCTCGACCTTGACGTGGTGCTCTATACTGTACACAGAACCGTGGGACCGAAAACTTAGTCAGGGGATTTGCGCTTTGTTGCATATCGTTTGTTACACGGGGATTTCTTTTTTATGGGGGGTATCAAGGGGAATTTCTGGAATTGATGACGCTCTTTATAGAAAAAGCGTTTCTTGGACTGAAAACCTAGTCAGGGGTTTGCGCCTTGTTGCACATCGTTAGTTAAGTGGAATGTCTTTTTTGTGGAAATATATTAAAGGGGATTTCTTGAATCTACACCTAAAAACCCTCTATTGGGACTAATATCTCTAGTTAGAGGGATATGCACGTCGTTAGTTAAGTGGAAGATCTTTATGGGGGTATATCAAGGAATTATAACACTCTATTGAATAAGCCTTTTGTTGCACGTCGTTAGTTTATAGGAATATCCTTTTTATAGGGGCATCATCAAGGGATTTCTTAAATCTACACCTAGAAAACCTCTATTTAAGACTGATAATCCTAGTCAGGGCAGAATCCAGCTTTGTTGCACATCGTCAAAGGCATGGGAATTTCTTTTTTATGGGCGTATATCATGGGATTTCTCCAGGTGAAAAGAGAGTTTCGATGTTCTTTAGTTAGGGCATGGCGGGGTATGGGGGTGGGGGTGGGAGTATACCGGGCCGGGATATGGTATTTGGGTCCTACCTAAGGGTCTAGCTTCGTGCTGTGGGTTGAGGAGGAGGTGGATTCAGTGGACGTGGGGTGAGTGTGACAGTGTGGGTTCAGGGAGACAGATCAAGTCGACGAATACGGTGTTGGGGTTTGGTGCTGGCTGGCAGGCAAGTACTGTAAGGAATTTCGAGATGGAATTGGTGAAGTTGCGAGGCGGGGACTTTGGAATATGGTAGGATGGGCATGGGGATGATTTCTAGGGTGCAAGGTTAAGAGGTAAGTTGGGAGAGTATAAGTCCTGTAGATGAGTTTGAATAAGTCTTTTAGATTGGCGAGCACTGCTCTCCGAAATTTATAATTCACGCCTAGCAATGATATCTTAAAATGAAACCTCCCTCCCAAGCACCATAACCTAATTGCACCAACTACCAGCAAAAGAAAGCAACATACCTCCCTCTATCCCCGCTTGACAATCAACTCCCGCACCTCAGGCAAGCCTTCCCACCCTCTACCCGCGCCACCAAACTGCACACTCTTCTCAATAACTTCCCTCCACCTCAATCCAGGAGCCAGCTTCCCCGTAATAGTATTCGGCCTCCTAACATCCGCATTCGTTGGAACAGGTAACGCCCTCCCCAGCAAAGCCTCCATGGCCTGCATAGCAAATCCCACAGCCTTCTTTGCATTACTCGGGACACCAGTCTTGTCGAAACTACCAAACCTCGCAGCCGGGAACTCGCCTTGAAGATCGGAAATGAGTTGCGGATTCCACATCCCCCGTCCATCGACAACGATATCCGAATTATTGATAGCTTCTCGACCTGGGCCGTAGAGTAGCATTTGCTGAGCGATACTGGCGGACGTGAAGCGTGTCATTGTAGCGATCGTATCCGCCGGAGTACAACCCCGGAAGTTGCACATTGTAACAATCCGCATTGCCATCGCATCACCGTATATTTCTCTCGCCGTCGTTTTCGGTGGACGTGTCTTTAGAAACTCGTCATGGTTAAGGAGTTCATTAACGACTTCGTGGCAAATATTCCCGCCTAGTAGATGTGAGCTTTGGTCTGTGGCGGGGTCGAGGCCGAATTGTCGAAAGGCGGAGTCGATCATTGAGGTTCCTGGCCCGGTATCCCAGTCGTACATGGCGTCTATGCCTCCTTTATTGTCTGCGGGGATGAAACTGACAGTGGTTATGCCGCCGATTGTGATGCAGATCTGAAGTCTGGTGGGATGGTGTATTAACAGCCCGACGAGGTATGCGAATAATGGCGCTCCTTGCCTTCCAACTGCTTGTTCTGCTGTCCGGTAATCCGAGACCGTTGTGACGCCCGTCTTGGCTGATATTACAGCTCCTTCTCCCAAGCACATATTCGAACGATGTTGACCCTTTGGAGGGGTTCCCGTCAAGGTTACAAGTTGTCCACCAGAGCCGATCAGGTCTATATCGTCCACTGCAATTCCGTGCTTGTGCGTGAAGATATGGATAGCATTCGCAAAGGTATGGCCCATCTCCGCGTCCATCTGCGATAACATGCTTGGTGGGGCAGCGTCTTCTCGGAGCATGGAGAGGATATCGGTTCGAATCTTGGAAGGCATAACCACCGAATCGTACTATGAGAACCGATCAGACTAGCAACGGATGACAGAGATTGGAAGTTATTACCTGGACAATTTCCAGACATAGAGGGGCTTCTGGGAACTCTTGTGTGAACCTGCAGAGTGCAAAGTCGATGTCATCCATAGCCGTCCCAGAAGTAATGCCAAGAATCAACAGATTCAAGCCCGGGGACTTTTGTTCGTCTGAAGGAGTCGGTGAGCTCGATGCATCCGAATCCGAATGGACCTTGGCTTGTAATGCTTCGAGATACTTGTGTCCCACCTGCGTTCGAACTCGCCCCTTAGGCGCGGGAATGAGGCCCTTCATTACCATCACCATGCGTACAGTTTGGGCTTGAAGAACCGCTGGGTCATTTCTGCTCGTTGGACGTCTAATCGAGGTGATACAAGCCTCATATACGCTCCTTCACAATCGCAATCGCAACCGCAATCGCAATCGTAACCGCAACTGCAAAGATGTCCCGCATCGTGCTAGATATAGGACTAGCCATGCTCTCCACTTTTGAAGAAAGCGGGTGGGTTAGATGTCGTGAGATCTGCATCCATCACAACTGTTGTAAGGTTGTATGTAGGTTAGTAGACTGCAATAGGACGTGTTAGTCAATTAGCATGAGTAGTGGGAGTGGGTTACTTGGTAGACTCAGGGAAACATACCCGGAAACGGCAAAGCCAACCCCCCGCAGGGGAGTTAGAGTAAACGCATCACGTGTCATTACTAAAGACTTCCCTTCGGGTGCTGTCTGAAGTCGCAAGCTACCTTCTGCTCAAAGCTCATAGATAACACCTCAAGACACATGAAAATCAGAGTAATCGTCTAGCATAAAACAAGGCAATCGTGTCCCGGTACTACAAGAAGAAGGTAAGTCCTACCACCACTGCTATAGTATTATTCCTGGGCTCCTCTCCTTCCCTCTTTATTGCTGGGTTTAGAGCTTGAACCGGTCAAGGTTTTAGGGAAAGAACTACCGGTAGGTGGTTGTAGCTGAACCCTCCCCCAATAAATGCTTGGACGGTTAGGTCGGGATTTCAAGTGAGCATAGGCTACCTAGGTATAAATACTGGCCTCGTCTTTTCCCTCTACAGGGTGAGAATCAATGGACCCCACTAGTGTTCCTGTTGCTAGTCAATTTCTTTTGTTCCAAAAATCTGAAGTTTTTCAACGTCTTAAGAATTCTTACTCTGTGCTCAATAATTTCGCACCTATCTTTACGAATAAAGTTTGCCTATGGACTAGTCTGAAGAGACCTGAGCAGTTCCTCCCACCTTCATGCTCTCCGATCTCTACAATCCAAATATTGTGTACCACTTTGGAGCACTAGTACAAGCACCATGATCCAACCTGTCATGAAACTCTGTCCTCCATGTCGGATACTCAACATGGACAATGTGAAGCACCCCAAGCCCAGTTCCTTCTTTCCAAGCGCTTTAGGCGTTATCCGCGGCTATAATTCTCGAGTGGTAGTTCCTTCCAGGCCACAAAGGTGACTTCCAAACTTCCAAACTTCCAAACTCTTTGAAATATGACATGATCTCGGGATCTCGGCAGTGGTCTTCTTCAATCTTGCGTATTCCAATTTCTCGAAAGCCTGTGATTTGCGTGACTTGCGGGATTTGCGAGGCATATTGCAATGGAAAATGTATGCTGCATCCCACATCAAATTTCTGCTGGCGCGGTTCCCGAAATATTCGTTGCGAAGCAAGACTGACTCGTCGCCTGCCTTTCTCCAAGTAGTGGAGTAAGATGAGGAGCTTGAGCTCTGGGGAAGCTTTTAAACCTTTGGATTCCGGAGATATTGCCATGGGGGCTGAAATATGTTCACGCCATTGATCGTCTTCTCTGCTCTGCTCTGCATGCATACAGGGCTGAAAACTTACCGTTGGTGTATTAGCAGCCCCCTTTGACAGTTTTTTCTCCACGTTGGTGCTCAAGGTCTGACCAGGTCGAACACCAATTCAATCCTATACTTTTGCACTTGTCATCACGCCAACTTCAATTCTCCGATGCTCCGATTGAAACCTTAATACTAATGGAAGGTGGTATCTAAGGGCCTGCCGGTATTTGGTGAGCGAAGTCAGTAAATGAATTTTGCTTGTAGCAAACCGTTGATATACCCCGAAAATCAATCCGTCACCACATCACCATCAACCTCGCACAGCACAAAGGACATTATGCCGTCTGTCAATGAAGTCGCAATTGCTTACGGCCTAGACCGTGGAACAAGCCCCCATTTTGTCCTGATTGCACTCCAGCGCTTACCTCCGCTGCCCGTTTATCCTACATCATTACCAGTATTGCCAGCCGACGATTCTAATCAAACCATTACCTTCGCCACGCTCTCGTCATCATCTCGATATCATCTCGAGTCGACTCTCGAGTATTGCGAAGACGACGTCCTGAATTCTGGGCTCCTACCAGAAATTTTCAAAGATGAGATTGAAGCCTCGAAGCAGCGTGAACAAGAGGTAGGAGCGTCCCAACCCGCCCTTTAGTCCCACACCTTCCACTTGGAAGATACGACCTCCAAAAATGGGCAACAGAAGTTCACTAGAGGCAAAAGGTCTCAGAAACAAATTCGGCGCTCTCCTATTATCTCAATCTTCTCGCCTTCCAGAATATTCTCAAAGAACATGCTAATCAAGTCCACTAGCTCAAGGAAAAACAGCTAGAATCATTTCCTTTCGAGCAAAAAAAAAGTTACCCTGCCACCCGAATTGCGCATCCGAATTCTTGTAAGAAAACCAATCTTTTATTTGTTTTGTATTTATCATTCACTTTTGCGGAGAAACCAAGCTAACTCCTAGCAGAAAGAGACCATTCTCCATTCACCACCTCGCAGGATCCTTCTGAGTGGTGGTGACGATGGGTCTCAGTGTCCAGTCCATCGAGTCAAAACTGGGGGGCATCTCTCATATTTCATGAGCCCACCATGCTATGGAAAAGAGCGCCATCCAATCCCAAGCTCGCTACATGTCAACCACGAGTTCCGCAGCGAAGCAACTGATATCTACGGTCGGGTAGAAATCAAACTTGACCCTTCCCACAAGTTCGGCAAGTACATTCATCTCAAAGATGACATGATTATTTTGGACGATAAATGCTCAAAGTCGTGGACGGCCAGTAAGCTTAAAGCTGCCCTCGAACGTGAAGACGCACTCGGAAAAGTCAAAGCCGTTGCTCTCTGTCAAGAACATTTGGATTTCAACAAGTTCATCGACTCTTTCAGAGCTTATCCGAATTTAGAGCTCGTTTTCGTCATCGTCAAACTAGCTAGCATGTCTGATATGAAAATCCGCCGCTGGGATTCCACGCACGAAGGCCTTGAACACAGGATTTCCAACAAAAATGAGATCATGTTTGAGCTCCTGCCGTTGAAGAATTGGAGTCGGTACGTGCCGAGGCTCGTTGCGCTGGCCAAAGGAGAAGGTAGGTCCTACGCTCAAATTTGCTCGTGCATGGCAAGGATGGGGAAAGATGGAAAGTTGGTGACTCCTAACACCAGGTTCGTCACGATGGTGTCTCACCACAGCATTGGTACGTGGTAAATGGTTCGTGGAGAGGAGAGGAAGACTGGGAACAGGAGAATGGCCAGATGAAACGATGAACGGGAGGACGCGGTACAGTGCAACGATATCGTTTTTAGGTGGCAAGGCTAAGCTGTATCATCTAATTCTTTTAACATTGATAGTTCATTCTTTTGACGGTTTATTCCCAGTGCGCTCCGTTTGTCGTTATCCGCTTGGTGACCATCCACGATTGAATCCTACAGTAGACAGTTTAAGAACTGCTAGACTTATTTATGATTTTTGAGGGATTTTTCCCGAGGTAGAACGAACGAATAGCAATAGACCAATGTATCTTGGTTGTGGTAAAAAGGAGGATGGCTTGAACGGGAAACTGAAGCGAGCCCCTTTCTTTATGGCCTGTGCGACGAAGTGGGAGAACAGTGATTCTCTGGTTATTAAATGATACCTGTGGTGTTTGGTTGTTTAAAACATGAATTACGTTAGTATAAACGGTCGACACCTTGCGTAGGGGTCAATGAGCGCGGAATATCTATCGTCTTGAAAGGAAGAGCAGTTGCCGCTAGCTAGCAGTATAATTTGGCTGAGTACTAACAAGTACTACCTGCCAGACTCATTCAATTTTATATCTACCAGATGACGTCATAGTCCTCAAGAAGCTAGTCTAGAGACTTTCTAGTGGTGAATCGAGGTAGGTATCCAGAGTTGCGCGCCTCCCAAAAAGGCCTAGCTCCCCTCCCTCTCCCATCTACAGATGCTATAAAAGTCAGGCACACCCGACTATTATTCTTGATATGTAACTCCACACCTTAGATAATTACCTTGAGTGCACACAATTCCGAAAATTGATTCTCCAATCCGTCAAGATGTTCAATTTGGGACGCAAGCATACAACCAATGTCACTGCCCCAAGAGAACATCGACACAGACACAGACACAGCAGACAACATGGCAGAGACGTTGGTGACCATGACCTCCCTGGTTAGTACCCCCTTCCCAACTCCAACCTCTTGCCACTAACGAGCACCATAAATAATCTACCGAGATCCATCACGCAATGAACGCGAAATGCGAGAGCGAGAAGACAGGCTCGTCGCCATCAGAATATCTCGAGGAATAAGCCTGGATGCCATAGACCGCAGAGTCAACACTGCCTTGCGAGCTCCAAGAATCGATGCCGACGAGGCTCGACTCGCCAGACCGGTTCGCCGGATCGCTGGTTCGAGGACGCTGTACCAAGAGCCTGAACTTCCGTTTCGAGAATTGTGGGAAAGGAAGCTGACGCTGGAAGCAGAAATCCACTTCGGTGAGGATTTGGTTCTGAGCGCCTTACGTGTTTGCAACTAGATACTAATGAGGGGCAGAAAATGAACGTGCATTGCAAGCAGAATTAGCTGTGGCGAGACGACGAGCAGATGATGCGGAGGCTAGATTTGAGTTGGAGAGCAACCGCGAGGTTGAGCCTCTTCCACCCTATCATGTCTTGGACCGTAACCCAGGGCCTGCTGCACCCGAATCGTTCATCGAAGGGAATGGGCGACGGGCGGCCAGCACAAGCAATGAGCGAACCCGATTCGAGGTACCAGCTCCGGAAATGTCGATGAGACAGAACCCTCCATCCTTTGGCTACTCCAGTCATTCGAGGGGGCCATACTCGTATGAGCTGGGACCTAGATCTACGAGAGGAGATAGAATGGAAAATTCTGATCGGGGGAACAGGCGCTCAGAGACCGAAGCTACATATGCGAGACAGACAGCTTATGAACCCCCGTCATCAGCAGGGAGAATCCCTCACCGGGTACCCTACTCGTCGTCGAGAGGCCTGACAGGAGCAGACGCTTCAGTAAACCAACCATATGAGCTGCCTGGATAAACTAAACAATCATCTCAATCTAGAGCATACATTTCAGACATCGACTTTGTCAATATTTTGGGATATGGGTTACGGTGTTTTTGCACTTACAGGATGGTAACTAATTTGGGAATGGTAAGGGTAGAACATGGGTCAATAGGATAGAATTTAGAAAACACTGGAAAGGCTTTACATTCTGGTACTTGGGGAGCAGGTGTCTGCACTATTTTGGGTACATGACCACGACGCGGAAAACCCATGTAAAACGGAGTGGGAGGCTAGAATAGCATATGATCATGTTCTTTACTTCAAACGAGATTTTTTCGAACCGAAGTCCCCCAAGGGAATTTTATATGCATCAGTAAGTTGTGACAACATAAGTAATGTGGGTTGTTGCTCGTGAGACCATCTAGTTTCCAATTCTTGTAGTGTCTTGAGACGCGGCGGGGATCGAGGTAGATGTCGTAGATGTGACAAGAGAAGGGCGCGAAAGCAACTGAGGAGACGGAGACGATACTATTTGTCTCTTCAATGAACTTTGTGGAACTTATTCTTTTCTTATTATATATATATACTTCAGTCAGTAAGCGTCGTCGCCGTAAGCCTCTCGAGGTGTAGATCGAAGTTAGGACAACCACTATAGTAGCAACACTTCAAAATTCCAAGTCTATCACGAATGTTATGCAAACGTACGCTGTCCCATACGGAACAGAATGATTCGAAAGTATTGCTGTCCTGTCTGAATAGGGCACGAGGTGGTGCTGGACGTGGATTATAGTGGTGTTGTACTTCATGGCTTGACCATGGACTTGATCCCATCAAGGACAACGTCACTGAATCTCAACCAAGCCACGGACAAAGCTTATTTTGCACCACTGCGGCTTTGAGAATTTACAATTACTCTGCTTCCGTGGCACATTCTAGGGGGAGGTGCAAAGCCAAGGCCGTTTGGGAGAAACGCGAGGAACGTACGTACAGTATCCTCGAATTTCTGTCCCGCTCCTTCACACATTTTGCTGCACTGCGCTTGGGGGAACCTCTTTGCAAGCCAGAGGTCGCTGGGTTAGTAGGTTCGATTTGGCAAAGGTGGTCTGCTTGATAGCACCTTCCCCGCATGACAGTTGCTGGTCCCAAAATTTAGCACACAGCGTTCTCTTTGCCTTGCTTCACCTTCACCTCCACCTCCACACGCCCACCAACTTTTATCTCAAACTTCAGCACCTTGGCCCAAACATCATCATAATACCCGGAGACAAGCACCATGTCACCTTTTGGACTTAGCCAGCGTGCATTATTCGTATTCTTCGTGGTTCTCTACATCTGTCAATGGGAAATAGACACAGGCGACGGCAACACAACAGAATGGATGCATTGGGTGGACATTCGCCTTTTATCGGGTTTATGCGCTCAGTACATTTTTTCTTACTGCGCATGTCTATGCACCGCATGGATCGAGCTCGGGTTTCTGCGCAAGGGCGCCTCGCCGGAAGACACCCGCGATCGTACCAAACGTGCATTCAACAGCGCCTCTTTCGCCGTCAGAAAGGAAGCGCGTTTTCGAAAACACATCAAGCCATTCATAACCCGGATCTCAGCCCCGGAAGATCCTAAAAAGTCCAGGCTTGGAACCAAGATTCGCCTCTTCGTCCATCCAGTTTTGATCTGCGCCAGCCTTATCTTCTTCCTCCCA
Source organism: Lachnellula arida (assembly GCA_007821475.1). Taxonomy (NCBI): domain Eukaryota; kingdom Fungi; phylum Ascomycota; class Leotiomycetes; order Helotiales; family Lachnaceae; genus Lachnellula; species Lachnellula arida. The sequence continues at coordinate 48,677 of QGMF01000007.1, read as the reverse complement.
TCATTAAAGGCCATGTCGAGTCTCACCGGTGAGAGTTGGAGACTTTCGGGAGCTGGAGAGAGATTTGTCATTGTTGCCACACCCCTTGGTGTCGTTAGCCAAATTTTCATCGCGACCTGGACCATGTGCTTCGCGGAAGAAAAGGTCAGGGCGATACGTTTCGACCGTTTGGTGGGGATGATAAGGATGGATGTAGCAGCAGCTGGACATGGAGGCACGGATGCCGCTGGTGCTAGACTTCAGTGGTGGATTAGTGGAATTTTGAGAGACCAGCCAGAATGGTTGGAAGACTGCTCGGTGGAAATGCAGGAGGTCTGAATGCAGGGCGCGGACGGGAACACTTGGAGGGTTAACACGAGAGAGATTGTAAGATTGACAGAGGTGGAAATAGAGTCTTTGCTTGGCTAGGATGATCAAGTATCGTTAGTATCCATCATACAACAACCTGTTCGCATTTGGAATTCTGGTCACTTTGATGAGCCGTCGCTCCAGCCCATCATAAGATCATACACTTGCACAAATTCGCTCAAAATATCCCCTCCTAATACTTTAAACATCGTTTATCGATTCCTGGAATGCAAAAGAATGCTGGCGCCTCATTCATGGCTTTTGCAATTAGCTCAAATGAGGTAACAAAATAAAACACTTTCAACCAGACTTTCACTGGGTAAAATCGCAGAAGCCCGCATCTGGGAAATCCATAATCAAAAGATTCGGAAGATAGAAAAGGAGGCTCTACTTGCTTGTATAATCAGTGCTACGCTTCTCAAATGCACTCGGCTCTGGGAACATTGCTTCTAATAATCTCAGCATCACCTTCCTCACGTTTCCAACCTCCGCTTCTTCCTCTGTGCTCACATCATCATTCAGACACAGCTGCCCTACTTTCCCCTTTCTTCTGATCAACCTTTTGAATAGGACGTTCTCAACCTTCTCGGCGTCTGTAATCATGACGAAGAATGCGTCTGGGTCGACGATGGTGTATTGGTATTTCCACAGTGCCTTGATCACCACTTCGCGGGCCTCGGATTGCGTCTTGGCATGGGGCAGCAATGGCGAAAGACCCTGTTCCGCACGGTTGAGCAAGAGCTTTAGAAGACAATCCCCGCACTTGGGTTGCTGTCTAGCAACGCGGTCAAAGATCGTAGCAGTGCTAAAGACATAATTCGTGTGCGTTTCATCAGAATCCGGAGTCGAGAACCCTGGAGCTAAGCACTCGTTGACGTTGAACTCAACGCACTCGATATCTCTGATTGCGGCGGGACCATCGAGTGATGTCCATTGAACATCAACGTTGACTTTGGGTGCTTCGAGCCCGGCGGTTTCAAGGGCTTCGCTCATATGATAGAACATCCTCTTTCGGAAGCCTGGCTGGCCCTCCTTTGTCATCCCTTCCTCCAGATCGTCCATTAACTTCTGCCGTTCGCTCCATCCCAGGTTCCCATTCCGGTCAACATCACTACGTTGCATGATGTAGCTCCATAGCAATGCTTCCCTCTGCCTCTCAATCGTATAGTGGAATGCGACATACCATGAATAGAGCTGGAAGCCCGTCTCGCCACGGAAGCGTTGGCAGGTACTTTGGAGTGCTGGGCGGGGAAAAGAATGGATTGCTTCTCGAGTGACGGAACGGGAGAGTGAGTGGCCGAAGTGGATGTGGCCTTTGCGTTTTCGTTCTCCAAACCGGCGATTCAACAACCAAGAAGTGTATATGAGAAATGGCTTCTCGCCAAACCTGCGAGCATCCAAGTCCGTGGGTGGACTTGTAGTGCTGTAGGAGTTTGGTTTGAATCCCATCGTTGGGCCGAAAAGGGGAGAGTAAATATCGGATGCTGCGTGGAGCTTGCCGAGAAACATGTCGTCGGAAAGAGCAAACAGCTTGGGACGGTCAGTACAATATTTCCGATTTTCTGGTGGGAAGACTTACCCGGTCAGTATCGGACTTTGTATTGAAAATCTGATTCTCGATAGTCAAGGAGTTGAATGTTGGGAGACATCCTTTTTCGTGCTCATCGAAGAAGTCCTCCTGCGACAATACTTCCACGACATCGTTGGTTGCCGCATCATCATTCAACCATGAAGGCCTTTGCTTTCCAATGATAGTTGCTGGTTTTTCCACAGTTGCGGAAGCGGCTTCTCTTGGGGCGGCAAGTCCATTCACAAGCAACTGAATCTTGTTCCTGAAATTTGACGCGTATTTTTCAACGCTCCGCATCGAATACCTCAGTTCATCCCAATCTCGATACCGATTCACTCGATGCGATTCCAACCACTTGCCTTCCGCATCATTCAGAGTCGAATTTGTCTCGTACGGATACATTGTTCTCTGGAATGCAACATCTGAGCCATTGACCCCTAGAGAAGTTAGTAGAAGCTAGCCGTTCATTTCGGGTGGTCGTACAAGTGTAAACAAAGTCAATTTTTGTTTCGTTGAGCTTACCCCATTTCTTGGTATCCCACTCGGCGTTTGAGAACCACAAATCTTCCCAGCCTTCCAGAACAACATCTTTAACGGACTCTTCCAGTGGGGTGTGAATGATATCTGGCAGAGCCTCTGCTTGCTCGTCCAGGGCGGCATAATCAGAATAGGATGGAAATTTCCTTGGAACTCCAGGGGTTTCAGGCGAATGTGAAAGTTTCCTCCCCGAAAATCCTTTGATCGCTGGTGCCAAACGCTGCCCGATCATATTTTGAGGTACTGCCTTCACCAAAGGCGGATGCGCGTTGTCAAGAGCGCTCTGTCCTAATATTGATACAAGCTTCTCACCAGACTCATCATCTTCAGGTTCTGAGTTGAGGCCCGAGTCCACCTTAGCAGGTAGGGAGGATTTGTGAAGAGGGGATTGGGGGGCAACCATCTCCTGAGTCTGATGTCTCTTTTGGGTTTTCGAATTGAGGCTTTGATGTTGAATTGGAGTAGTTCTTACTATCTGGCGATCGATGTTTACTCCCAGTGCTTTCGAACAGTAGCGCCATGCAAGCACGCAAATCACTAGAATAATAAGTATGCGATATCCGTACTTCCGACTGATTATTGTTCGGCGGTATGTTGGAGGTGACTCTTTTTGCCAGTGCGGAAGTTTTGATGGTGACTTGTACAAGTACATCGTAAAGCTTGAGCAGGCAGACGAAGAGCAGAGAACGTCGATGGACAGCACATAGTGGAAATCAGTAGGACCAAATCAAGCTGCAACAGACTACATTCAGAACATGAATTCCATTTCCTGGAATTAGGAATGCTCTCCCGACGGTAGTTGGTGTGTCTCGGGTAGGATTCAAGATTTCTTCAGGGGGAAAACAGTACTCTGGAGCGGAAAGAGGCACTCCGATATGCCATGGTGACTGTTATTGAAACACTGTTGCATAGTCTCCGTGTGGCGTGACGCCAAATGTTGAGTGTCAGGATACGGGATGGATGAGCTGGTATTTATGTCTGTCAGATTGCTGAGCATCAGCCTCGAGTGGGGTCCATGAGCCTACAGTATTCATCATATTCGTTACCATGTTCAGATACTATGGTCAAGACCGTTGCTAGCGACGTAGACCCAGGTGTCGATGCACAAGAGAGGGTATAGTATCCACGGAGATATTTGTTCCTTTTGATGTCTATGGCTTGGTTCAGTTTTGTCTCAAAAATTCAGGACTCGGGTAGCCAAGCGCTGTGGCTCGAGCCCTGGATCCCTTAAAGTCAAGCCTGTAAAACCCGGCACGGGGGCCTAGAAGCCTATTTTACGGCCTGCGCGCCTGATCGGCCCGCTCCCATGAGTCGGATTTTGGCCATGGTCCGAGCTTCCTTCAACCTCAACCTCGCTGCAACTTCAGCCGTCAACAAGCCAAATGAACTCGCCGAACCGCCCATTCAACCTAAAAGACCCGCATTTTACTTCTCCAGTGAAGTCTTCTTAGAATGGAAGCTGCCGTCTTGTTCACGGGCTACCCAACATTCCGCCTCGGGTCCCGGATATTGTAACTCCTCATTTCAGTGATGGTCTAATGAAGGGATACTACTTTGGGTTGATACGAGTAATGTTGTCATGCTCATGCCAGACCATGCCATCCTGGCTCGTCCAGAAGAAGTTATTTGAATGATCTGAATCGATTTTGATGGAGACTCCCACAGGCTGAAGAGGGGACGAGAAGGATGGGAGAAGCTAGAACGACTTGACAGTTCACAACAATCTAGTTACCGAGTATGGCGGTCTCGAAACTCTTTACGGGTTTGTAATTTCCTATTAACTGAGATGTTCATTTCTCTAATCTACATTTTGGTGATATCAGTTGAATCTCTTCTTGAAATCCCACACTCTTTTGTTTCAGTCTTTGCATCTTCACTCGACCAATCCTCCGCAAATATCTTTCGTTACTATGGTGTCTTGTATCGTCAAAAATGGTGCTTTATTGCTGGCTATTGGACTCTCCACATTCGTTTCTGCGACTTCGGTATTAGCAACTATCTCGCCATGTCTATCTTGTCCTTCCGACGTGATGCCCGCCGCTATCGTTGTCACCGAGCAATATCAGCCAGTCTCAGCTTGCACACCTTCAAATTCACGCAACAAGACTGTTCCATCCTGCTCCAGCTACGATTTTGTTTCTACTGTAATCCCATTTATGGGTGGGAATGGTAGCATGACAGTCACCAAAACCGATCAAATCTTGCAGTTATCTCATCTTTCAACTGTCATTACATCCTTGGTTCCGTGCCCAACAGTTGCACCAAAATGGGGCCAAAATCGAACTACCTCGGTTTTAGCCTGCACAGATACTCAATTCCAAACTATGGTTATCGATGCTTCATGCCCGTTCAACCAGATAGGTCCTCTCGGAATTCAAGGCTACTCAGGAAGCGGACTTTGTCAAGCATGTGCCGAAGACGCAAATGGATCAAAACACCAGCCAGTCAATGTGGTGAAGTGCTTGGATGGGAGTTGCTCCACCTACGTTGAGACTTGGGTGTCGACAAAGCCAGCTTCGACCTCAACTTCGGCGGTTCTATTTTCGTCAATAACATATTGTTCTTCTCGGGGGGTTTACACTATTCCCGTGACCACGGTTTGTACTCCTTCAGGATCAGAATTTACAGCACCTATCACATCAACCTTCGCCGTGACAACCTCAGTACCGAGCCCTCGGATAATCAGAATCACCAAGACGATCACTTTCACATTCGTTGGAAATGCCCAGGCCCTCAGTGGATCCTCATACATTTCGTCAGCTCAGGTCTCGACAACTGCTTCTTGCCCAACGAACGGACAATACACGGTCCCAATCACCAAGACTTTCACAGCTATCAACCCAGCCTTCGCGGCCCCCGTAACTACCACTATTTTCTACACGACCACCGTGACTAATGCCCCGACGAATATCGATTGTACGACTGTAGTCACCGTGGTCTTCCCACAAATTGCAGCATCTCTAACCCTGACTGTTTCGAGCGGGACGTAAGTGGAAAAGCCACCCCTCAAAGTGTTCTATAAACTAACCTAGAACAGAACTCTGACTCCAAAAGCCCCATATTTGAACTCGACTTCAATTTCGTGGGGCTCCAATCAAGCTTTAGCACCGAGATCTTCGTCAGCATCCATGTCAAGTACATCCCCCAGCGGTAGCCGACCCACTCCAACTAGTAACTGCGAGTATGTGGGTTTCTACAGTTCCCCAGCAGGCGTCCCCGACTTCTCTCTCACTGCATCTACAGGTGCCATGACCATCGAACTCTGCGAATCAGAATGCGTTGCATCTGGCGAGCCATACTCAGGTCTATACCAAGGTGACTGCTTCTGTGCATCAAACCTCGGCTCTTCCGAGGAATCCGGCGAAGCCTGCAACCTTCCATGCCCAGGCAACAAAGCTGAGACGTGCGGTGGTGATTCTATGGGCGGCAGAATTCGTGGTCGTGTATTGGGAGGCGGCAAGCTGTATGGTGTATACTCATGTCCTGTCCCGACCCCTACCTCAACGACATTAGACGAAACATCAAGCACCAGTTCGGCGTCAACACCTGATCCGTCGTCTGACGAGGACCAAGAGATCCAGAAGCGAGATCTGGATGCGGATTTGGATTTGGAGATGATGGGGACTAAGAAGCGTGTGGAGCGTACGATTCGAAGGGGAGGCATGTTGAGGAGCTTGAACAAAGTCGAGAAAGGCAACGTGCTTGCCAAGAAGGACTTTGGCATAAAGAAGCTATTTGGAATGTAGACGACTATTGTGTGGCAGGGGACGAAAGGGGGTAGGATTAATGCAAGTAGAGGGTTGAAATGGAGGTTCATGTAGTTTATTTTCTTGTCGGTGTGTTTTTGTAGATTTAGGGGTTCGTTAAAACAAGACGGTGATGAAAGGGAGCCCTGATTTAATATAATATTTCTTCATTCGAACCATTCCCACGGTCATATCCGTCTTCGTACGTCACTTTCTGCTTGGAGCTTTTACATGATATTTTGGGATTCTATTCTTGTGATTCAAATCCCGACAGCCGTTTTCGAGTGTAGGTAGGGTAGGTCCAGAGTAGCCTTCTAGCGAGGCAAAGCCTGGCAATCCAGTGTATCCTCACTCTAAACTTAGCGATTAATGTACCGACTACCCGCAAACACTTTCAAATGCAAATGGCAACTTCTCCCAGTCTTCCTAACTTCTATATGTAAGAACGTCTACCATAGAAAGAAGTCCAGAAACCATGCCTCTTACTCATTACCCCTTTTCCATCCCAGAGTTCTTTTGCGTGCACATGCAAACATCGTCTTCAGGGGTAGCGAAATAAGGGGGCCTCAGCTGAGACGGGGTCATAAAGCGAAAGTCTCATATTTCGAGCTCTCATCTCCATACCCATGTCGCGGATAGCACGATCCCAGCTGAAAGCGATCCCGTGGTGCCGTCCCAAGCCCACGGTTCCCACACCTGCCGGTACCCGCTGGGTCTCGTACAGAACGACACTGGAATGGAGATTTTCAATACCATAAGATACGAGCAGAGACGAGTAGATATGGCACTGTGTCGGGTACGTACTTTCATTCTTGATTAACTAGTTCTATTAAGTCACAGGTCTGATTGCTGTCTATGAAACATGTCTTTCTTGTCTTCTGTACGCTGGCTCCCGAAGATTTCAAGGCATGCGGGTTTGATGTCCATTACCCAGTGGCCACACTCGAGCCTCTTTAGTTGTTCCAGTCTGTATTGCAGCCTCCCATCTGATTTCACCCTGAACTCCAGCTGGTGGCCTCAGCTTATTCGTCTCGTCTCTCATGTTTTTGCGTCTTTCCAGTGTTTTTCCATATTTTATAGCCGTGACACGTGCATAAAGACAGATTCCCGTCTTTGAAAATCCAACATTGCTTCAGGTCCGACTCATCCGGTAGTCAGAATTGGAGCAGCCAAGACCCAGATTTTAAATCTTTTGAGAGCATTGCTTGATGGGAAGAAGCCATGATTAGCTATCAACAATGTAATTTTCTTGGCCAAGTACAGGTATAAAACCTTGTCTAGTCATACAACCTCTGCTTCTTCAGACGCTGCACGTTCTCAGACGCAGTCAGCGTGATATGCCCAATTTCAGAGCCAACATTGACATCCCCAATAGTCACCATCAGAGCCTGCAGCGCTCTCGCTCTCTCAAGACCATCTAGATGCGAGGCCCCACTGGCTCCCAAATACGGATTATCCCTCGTGAAAGACGACACGTATCCGAGAATGTCGGGAGCAAGAGTCGTTATCCTGAGTGCAACTGATGTCACTGCCTCGCAGAGGAGCAAAAGGAGATGATGAGTAAACTGCCTCCAAATGCCTTGTTACTGTGGTATTCTTGCCCGTCGAAGCGGACGATGCTGGCCTGGCTGGAGTTGAAGTATAGCGGTAATTCATATTGGTCGCCGGTGATATTGTTGTAAGTGCTCAGATCAGAGCTAAGATTGCCAGTCAAGTATGCCACTCCGTAGGTTGATTGCCAGAACGTATTATATGCCACTTCCATGTTCCTGCTGAATGTGCTTGGGTCGAGTTTTGAGAGGTTCAAATATTGGAAAGAAACAAAGTCCGCGGTAGGGTTTGCGAGCCACTGCTCGAGATGTGCTCTCTTCTTTCGAAGCATGATGCAGATATCCTATTGTTGCTTGGGGAAGGGTGTTCTGAGTGTTTACCATAGGAACGATGGACACAGGTTTTGCGCCTGCGGGTTTCTTCATGGCGATGACTGAGCAATCTTGACTTTGACAACTGACCATTGACTCGACATCTTGGTAAGCAAGGTCACAGTAAGCAACACTAGCGTCAGAGTCTTCCCCCTTGGAAGTCAAGTTGAAGAATCCATGGTCAGTATCGCGTGATGTACTAGTCGATTGCATTACCATGGTGCTCGGAGACTTTGGTAAAAGTGTATTGGTATTGTTGAAGTGAGCATTCGTCCCGAAGTGGGGAACATCATGTAGGATTGTTATTGTCCTGTGGAACTTGAACGGTGTTTGGTAGTTATTCAAGTCACTAGAAGTCCCATTATATCTGTGATTCAAGCTAATGGTGCCACATGACCAGAAACGCCGAGGACATTCTAGGGGAGCGACACATTCAATCCGCTGGTTTTGCTGTGAATGGTGGTGTACCCGGCGAGGAGGAGTCAACGCTTGTTGGCATATAATGAAGTTCTGCCACTCCAAGCATACATTCGCTTGCTCACATTTTAACAACCATGGCTGATCATATACCCACTGACTTGCCGCTCTTCTCAGACCCAACCAGAAAGCTAGCCTTCACTATTGGCGTAGCACAAGCAAACAACCTTCTCCCGCCTAATTTACTCAGAAAGTGGAAGTCGTTTCTCTGTGATGCGTTGAATGGTAGGGAATATCAGGGTATAGATGATCTTTTGGGGGAGTTGAAGAGTTTTGTGTATGGACCACTGGGCCCCAGTAGAGAGATGGTTGAGGAGGCGATGATTGGATGGGGAGTTTTGGTTGGATATAGAGGGAGAAACCTAGAGCAGGATAGAAGGGAAGAGAGGTAGAGGAAATGCCTTGAATATGGCACAAGGGGAAGGAGACCTGTTGCGCCTGCCACTGGACAGACTGCATGCAAGCTGAGAAAACGGTTCCAGTCTCGTAGCGTACATTCGACCAATCCATTATGAACATTCATACACTGGAGATACTTTTGAGCTCTCCTTAATATACAATCCCCATTTAATCCATCTTCCCACCCGTCAGCTCCTCCGCAATCTTCTTCATCCTCTGCCCAGTGATAGCTCCCGGCCCAGCATGATACCTCACAAGCTCCCTCTCCGTATGATTGACCGTCGCCAACAATCTCTGCACGGTAGGCGGCGGTCCCATCGCATCCCAAATATTATCAGTACTTGCTTCCGGGAATGGTTGGGGCACAAAGATAGCCTCGATCTGCTTGTCCAACTGATCCTCCGTCGTAATGAAGGACCGCGCATGCATATACAACGTATGTAGCGCGTTTCTCCTTGCTTCTTCCCGCTTGGCTTCCTTGGCTTTGACTCGCTCTGCTTTCGCTGCCACGCGTGCTTCGCGTTGAGGATCGGGTACTGGTCCCAGTTGCAGTTTTCGCACTGCCTCGGTGATGGTTGGGCTGGTCAGGCGCTCATCTTCTCGTTGTGGTGCGTGTACCAATCTGGCTCTCTCCTCACTGATGGCCCGGCTTCGCCACGCAATACGAATGTCTGAGATCTTCTTCCTTACTCGTAGGGCATTCAATCCTTGGTAGAGGTTGTTTCGCCTGTTTGTAGCTATGCTCTTCTTCCATGCTGCGTATTCGTTTGCTGGTTCGGTTCGGTCTTTTGGAAGGTGAATGGTTTTTCGAAAGTACTTTGCTGAAGTCTTGCTGCTCGCGCGTTTGGGGAACAGGTTTCGAGGAGGTGGGAGGACACCTTTGATGTCTACTTTTGGAAATACCTGAGGCTGGCGTGTCGTGGGAATTTCTATGAACTTGGGGCTCTCTGGCCCGATGGCTGAAAGGGGTGTGGAAGTGCTGAATGACCGTGGACTGGCGGCATTGAGACACCTGAAGCGGGGGAGAGACCTCAATTGGCGTGCAGATAATGAAGGAGGCATTTTGAATATGACCTGCGCTGCGTCGAGATGCGCAGATGGAGTGGAGTGGTAGGTATTCAGTTGAAGCTGTTGCTGTTCATGAAAACCTTAGCGTATTTTTTACGTTAGCGCTGCGCTACAGTATCAAGCCACACGCGAGCCCCAGCCACAGGAACTTTTTCACCGTCCGTCCCAAGAAAAAATATTTGCCCGCCTTTCCTTACTTACCCCAACACCAAATATCTAAACAACAGCGTACTGCGCAACTACGTTCAAGATGGGTACCGCAAAGAAAGAAGGCGCCAGGAAGATCCGCCAGGGCAAGGTTGGCGATGGCATGGCCAATGTCAAAGTCAAGGGCGAGAATTTCTATCGGTATGATTTGCGCATTGCCCACCATGATCGCTGCTGACCGAGGTCCTCTAGCTCTGCGAAGAAGGTCAAGACCTTGAATATGTTCAAGGATGGAAAGGCACAAAGAAACGCAGCCGGTGATGTTACGAAAGCTGCTTCCTTCCAGAGTCGGCAAGTGCCTCAAGCACGAGTCGAGCCAAACAGAAAATGGTTCACCAACTCTCGAGTTATTGGCCAAGATGCGCTCAACTCTTTCAGAGAAGCTATGGCGGAACGAGCTTCGGATCCATACTCTGTGTTGTTGAAGAGCAACAAGTTGCCTATGAGCTTGATCCGTGATGGCGAGGGCAAGAATGGGATCAAGCAACACAAAGCAAAGATGACCGTGGAAGCATCACCATTTGGAGAAGTGTTTGGTCCTAAGTCTCAGAGGAAGCGTGTCAGACTTGATGTTAGTTCGTTGGAAGATCTTGCAGACGACAGCCTCAAGTCCCATGATACATACCTGGATCGCCTGGAACAAGCTAAACTCTTGAGTGGGACATCTGGGGATGCAGAAGCAGTTGGTGAAGCAGGTGTCATAGATAATGGCTATGTTTCCAGTGCCCGTGAGGCTATCTTCAATAAAGGGCAAAGCAAGCGGATATGGAACGAACTGTACAAAGTCATTGACTCTTCGGATGTGGTTATCCATGTTCTTGATGCTAGGGATCCCTTGGGAACAAGATGTCGAAGTGTTGAGAAGTACATCAAGGAGGAGGCGCCACACAAGCACTTGATATTCGTCTTGAACAAGTGCGATTTGGTACCTACCGGTGTTGCTGTAAGTTGTACCCCTCATTTTCCCTCGTTTTCCGACCCTTTCCCGTGTTCCATCGTTAAGTCAAGGCTCCTTCTGCATTCTGTGCTCTTCGCAATGGAAGGCTGTCTGTTACAACTTTGGTAGATTGAGTCCATTCTCGCCGCTCTTGGTCTTCGGACCTCGAGTAGATAGCTCACCGTCTTGGGGAGTCTATCGTAAAGAGTTTGGTGCTGTTTCGTTTGAGTTGAAGGCTACTTCCACTCTAGTGGCTGTGTGGTAGTTTTCTTAGTAATGATTCATACATATCAATTCAAGCTTTCGCTGGCAATTTCTAATATATCACAGGCTTCTTGGGTTCGCTACCTATCCAAAGATTACCCCACCCTCGCATTCCATGCCTCTATCACAAACTCCTTTGGCAAAGGCTCCCTCATTCAACTCCTTCGTCAATTTTCTTCTTTACATTCAGACCGCAAGCAGATCTCAGTCGGCTTCATCGGCTACCCTAATACTGGAAAATCCTCAATCATCAACACCCTTCGAAAGAAGAAAGTTTGTACAGTAGCACCAATCCCCGGAGAGACCAAGATCTGGCAATACATCACACTCATGAAGCGAATCTATCTCATCGACTGTCCTGGTGTGGTCCCTCCCAGCGTAACGGATACGCCACAGGATATTCTACTACGAGGTGTAGTCCGAGTTGAGAACGTTGAGAATCCAGAACAATACATCCCAGCTGTTCTTACCAAGACCAAGCCACAACACATTGAGAGGACATACCAGATCAAGGGATACAATGACCACATTGAGTTTTTGGAATTGTTGGCAAGAAAGGGAGGAAGATTACTTCATGGTGGAGAGCCAGATGTTGATGGTGTTGCGAAGATGGTATTGAATGATTTTCTTCGAGGAAAGATCCCTTGGTTCACACCTCCACCACTCCTAGAAGGAGCCGAGGGGAAGGATGCAGGTGTTGAAGGTCGATCCGGCAGACTCGGAGAGATGGGTAAGAAACGAAAGCGGGACGATGAATCAGTGGCAGATACGTCTGTCATAGATGCCACTTCAACTGTTGCCGAGGACGAAGAGGAAAGCTTCGAAGGATTTGGCAGTGATAGTGAAGGCGGGGCTAATTTAGATCTCGTCGATGCCGTCGATGCAGCATTTGGAGCTGATTCTGACGACGAAGACAGCGAGGTTGGTTCAGAAGAAGCAGATTTATCGGAGGAGGCGGAGGCCGCTGAGGAACAATTATAAGAGGAACTGCATCATGATGTTGATGAGTCGATAGATAAGCGGCCGAAGAAGAAACGCCAAAAGTAGACAACTAGAACAATGTAAAGCAAGATACCCAGTCATTTATTTTCTTCTGCAGCGATATCTTTCTTTTCTACCGCTTTAGGGGGGTAGCGTTGCTTGTTAGAAGGTGCATTTGCTTGGATATAACTGGTTGCTGCAAGGCAGTCGGAGCGTATATGTGATCATTTGTTGCTCTGTCTTACTTCGCACTGTCATAGTAAGAGTTGGTGCTGATTCAAAGTCAATGGACACTTGTCAACCTGCTTTACAATGCCTATCTTGTTCATGTCTGCACCCAGACGCTGTAATCAAAAGGATAGCCGCTTGCCGCCAGATCCTTGATATTTTCCCATGTCACCTGGCAGAATTTAATATTCAATATAGTCTGTGCCATTTGCTTCACAGCCTCGGAAAACCGAGAAATATAAGTCTGGGAATTGTTTTATTGAAAATCCAACGTTAGAGATTAAGCCATGCACTTCACCCTGAACAACTGCCTCAAGTGGCACCGCTCCTATTTCCTCAACGCAAACGGCACCCCAAAATCCTCAAACCACAAAACACATTTCGTCCACCCAAACCCATCCAGCACCCCCTCCATCTCCTCCGCCTCCCCAGTCACAGAATCAACAGCCAATCCCCACAGCAGCACATCATTCATCACCTCCCTCATCGTATCCTCATCCTCCTCGGACGCCTGATAGTCACTCCCAAACAGCGTATGCAGCCGATACAGCACTTCCCACTCCGCCAACTCCCAGTCATCCATCTCGCCTTCTTCGTGGACCTCTTTGACCAGAGTGTCGATTTTGTCCCAGGGGAAAGAGGGGCTCATCATGCGCGCGTAGTGCGTGTGTATGGAGGCGGGTGTTAGCTCGGCCAGTTCGATGGTGGTGAAGTGGGAGTGGGCGTGGTAGTGTTCTGTGGTTATGGGGCAGGGTGAAGTGGAGCATCCTGAGGCTGTTTCTAGGGAATCCTCGTCTGCGAACCCGAAGGCGCGGAGGAGGAAAGGGAGTCTATGTGCTTGGTATTGGCTCTCAGAGAAGCTCATCTTGATTCAGTCGGTATTTTTCCTAATGGGCGCTATGGGATTGGTAGTTTTGGTGAGTTTGGTGGTGTTAGTGGAAAGTGCTGGGAGATTCGCCGCATATAAATAGTGAACCCAGTTGTCCAGTTGTGACTGCGTTGTCAGTGAATGTTGTGTCTTTTAGAAGCTCATTTTTGTTTGCTCGACCAGGGGTTTCGGAATTTCCCCAGCGCCATAGAGCAAGAGCTTTTTGGCGGGTTGTTATTGCGCTTCCGTTGCTTCTGTCACTTCAGGTACTTTCAACTTGTTATTAACAACTTTCGGGTTCTCGACTTCATTTTCAGTCCTAGGACTCGATGATTATGCCCAATACCAGAACATTCACAACCTAGAGACACACAGCATTCATGGCATCATAAATATCAAATATCTCGAGTCTCGAGTCTCGAGTCTTTCTTCAGCTATCATGTATTTGCTTCCTACATTTCCCCATACTACAACTAATTACAAAATCCAGTTCTACGACGAAATCTCGAAGTAAGAAAGTCTCTTTTCTCAAAACTGGGCATTTCTTCCACAACGATAATCCTCCAGAATGTTGGCCAGGAACGTGAAACCAAGCGAAAAGGGGTTCGACTTAGCTGCACAGGAAGCAAACTCAAGCCTCCTATCCACGAACGATACTCAGATACCGACGCTTGAATCCTGGGCTCGGACTTATGACTCTAAGAAAACGAAGAGTACCACTGTCACACCAAACCTCACTTCAGCATTTCAGCGGCCAACATATACCGCTGCAGCATCAACCACTGCATCGACGTCCAGCTCCGCAACCTCGACCTACCAAACTCCAACCTTGGACAGGCGACATACACCCACTTTAGGGTCCAGCGTCCGTTCATCCTCATCCGACAAAGCAGCGATTTCTTCGAGTATCGACAAACTCATAGCAGAGTGCAGGCTTCAAGCATGTCCAGCTCATCCACAAGAATGTTCGTCCCTCGAAACAACATGGCTGGTCACCTCGAACCTCACGCTATCCCAACTCACCCATTGCCTTTCCCGCTTGTGCTCGGAGCTAAACTGGGATTGGTATGGTCAGAAATACTCCCTCTTAAACCCCGGTTGCACTCTCGCTCTCACCATGATCTGGAGGACGATGGTGAGCGCGATGTATGCGCATTACTGCGTTGAACAAGCCGCGCCCGAGAAAAGTTTGTGGAAGGCTTTAGTGCAGCAAGAGGGAGGGGAGGAAGAGGCTCTGGGGCACTATAGGAGACAGATCCATAACATTGTGGTTTTCTTTGCTAATGTGGAGGGGGTGGCGCATGAAGGGGGTGTGGTTGAGGTTGTGACGGAGAAAGGGCAGGAAAAATTGAGGGACTTTGTTGATACGCTGCTCTCTGGAGGTAAGTAAAACTTGTGATTAGGTCTTGGCCTTGCTGATGCAAATCCCAAAGGAGTCATCGTGGAGTTCTTGAAAGAGAAGGCGCAATCGGTAGGTCTTGCCTATCCGGGAGGAACAGGACGGTTCGAGGAACGAATCACGATGATGCTTCTTGCGAGGAAGAAGGCTGCAAATGAGCGCGAGTACCGAAACGCTTGGTACTCGTAAGATTTGATGGTACATGTATGAAATGGTGGTTGTTTATATAGCGTGCGTGGCTTTTCTTGTGACACCGATTTCTTTTCAAAATTATCAAAAGAGAAAAAGCTCCGATGAAGGCGTGACTTTTTCTTGAAGCTATAAGCTAAGTCGGGGTCACTTTTGCTACAATGTTAAGGTGAACAGCTTGAGGCTATGTAGCATCTTTACCCGGCCGGCAATACAAGTAGCAAATGTCCTGACCAGAAGTCTCACGGCTGTTTTCAACGGCCAGACGTGGCTTTCCAAGCCTAAAAACAGACTTTGTGGTACAACACAAGTGTGGTTACCGATGGAAAGAATAGCTGCATCTTTGATTCAAAAATTTGCTCGCTGGTGAGTGCTTCTTGTACTTGCTCGATGGGTAGATCGGACAATCCGATGGCGAAAATTATCTTCTCTCCTTATCGTTCTTTGACACAAGCCCTGATGAAAGCGTTGTCATATCTAGTGATTTCTGGGTGGGGATATTTTGCTCTGACGAACTCGTCATTTTTGTGGGCTTCATGGGTTGGGAAGAGAGTAAAGATATACAAAGCCAGTAAATCGGCGGGATCCCAGAGCAGCCATGTAGCATACAATCCAGCCTTTCAACCCAAATTACAGCTAAGCCGTCTCGCTATTTTTGCACCAAATATGAAAGACTACTTGTTTGCTCACGGTGGAGCAAAATTGAGAACATGTCTAAATGACTACCTTGGAAAAAGGTCATATGAGAACGAGTTATATAGACTGCAATATAGAAGTTGGCATCTCCTGTGGTGCTGATTTGGGACACTTGCTCTTATGACAACCAATGTATGTGACTTCCGTAACATATAGCATAAAAATAATGAATTAAACGGGTATAAATCTAGTATTATTTCCGGCAGGGTTCCTCAAAGGAGTTAATTTCCTCCTGAAAATCTTCATTTCCGGCCTAGAAAGTCTCCAAATTTCGCGCTAAGATGGCCCCGTAATATGCACATATATTAAACAAGCTCGTATCATGTCACTAAATTTCAAGGAGCTCCATATTATATGGCCCAGAAATAAGCTTCAAGTATATTAAACTAATACAACACGCAATACGACGTATTAGTGTATGTTTCTCACTTGACTAGGGTAGAGAGAGATAGGAGGCCACTATGAAGAGCGGAAATGGCACGACAAAGGTCAAAAACATACGTTAGCAGATGTTCGTTGGAGGCCAAATTACTCGGTAATCACGTGCACACGGTAAAATAGACGATTATGCCGTGTGCCTTTTAAGTACCGGTAGGAACTAAAATTTAATGTGGATAGACAGAACCATGCGTATACGGAGCGGAGGTATGACAGGACCCCTACTGTACCTAGGTAGAGCCGCAAAAAGTACAATGGCTAAGCTAAGTTAGACTTCTCGGTCGAAGCCGGAACCTAAAATAATTATGGAGCGAACATTCTGATATAACCGACAGCCGCATGCCAAGCATAAGCTCGAATATCGACTGTTGGAAAGCTGCTTGATCTGCATGAGCAATATCTGTATAATACATGAGCAATATCTGTATAATATAGAAGTAGGTAGCTCTACCGAATTCCACTTGGTAGACGCTATACGGAGGGTAGTGGCTGAAATCGCACATGTAAACAAAGACAAATGACTAGCCATGAACGCCTTCGCCGCGGCTTCCCCGCCTAATCGTGTCCCCCTGACCTTCATAGTGCGGGAGACTAGGTATTTCCCTCACACCACCTCCGGTAGTGTCAAGATCAGACACTACTGTATAGAGGGTGGCCATTCAGGCGTTACAGTCTTGTTTAGTCAACTGTTGCTATGTGTCAAGCCTTGCATAGTGACACTGCCGGATGTAGTGGGGGGAAATACGGACCACCACTACTGTTAGGGGGGCACAATTACATCAAAATTCAAGCTATCAAACAGGTACCCGGAACAAGAGTTGCCTCGAATGTCGCAGGATAAAGAGTGACTTGCTTCTCTGCGACAATTAATTCGACTGTTAGAATTGCGCTCTTTGACCGTTGTCAATCTTCGATAAATTGCTTGGTTGCCTTGCATTCCCATTGTAGACTCGATGACGAGAAGCAGCATGCCATGAAAAGTGACGGGTGCGATAGTGATAATGAAGAGAAAGAATTCAAATCGGACTATGAGACCAATAAGGAAATAAATTGGACTAAAGATCTAATTGTTGAATCGAAACTGCAATGCCCTCACTATATAATGTACCGCTCCGCCACTCATCTAAATGCTCCTCTACCTCAACTTCCGCTCAATCAATCTAGTGAAAAGGTGTGAATGGCCTCAGTCAAGCCAATAAGTTGTACGGCTGACAAGTCAGCCGGAACGCCTGGATGGGTATTGTGCACAATATACAGCGACCATATTCCCCAGTAAAAAAAAGCGCAATCACCCTCTGCAAAACAGGAGGCCCCAACACGAGCTGCTCAAACCACCGGTATTTCGTTTTCATGCTCCTTGATCTCCTCCCGAATTCTCCTCAGCCTGTTCTGCGCCTTCTCGTACCCGCTGTAAAGCTCTTGACACTCCCTATCCGCATCGTTGTATTTCTTCCAATCCAGTCCTCCATACGCGCCCAACTTCTCATACGAAGCATACGCCTCCTCCTTCCCGATATACGCTTGTCCGCAGCTCATCTGCATGTCCACCATGCCAGCCCTAATCCTCTTCTCTTCCTTTCTCAACCACTCAATCTTCTCTTCGGGTGTCTTCAAATCCTCGAATTCCTGTCCCCTGAACTCCTTACGCAGATAGTCTTCCATGTAGTCTATTCCCTTCGGCCCAGTCTCGGACTCGCCGTTGTCAGGGCGGAGAGCGAACGATGCACCGTAGATCATGCCGTTTCGCTTCCCGAAGTCGTAGAGGCCATAGGAGACGGCGAGGGTGGAGATGGAGACGGCGGCTATTTCACGAACAGAGAACTTTTGGGGGTTGAGATAGCAGTAGGCGGCGAGGCCTGCATAGCCTACGGAGACGATAATGCTGTCGAGGATACCATGAGGGGCCGAGATGTCTGAGGGGAAGGCAGCTTCATGCTTTTGCTGGCGGATGTGGGTGCGTTTCGTGATAACTGAAGGGCGGCGAGTGTTTTTAGCCATGTTGAATGTTTGTTGTGTTTTGGGTTTGGAGTTGCTTCAAGGTGGAATTGGGGGGAAAAGCAAAGCAGGAAGTTTTCGGGACGAGGGTGTCATGTATGGACAGGTAAGCAATGAAATCTCTGAAGACAGGACCATGCTAGGGAATATATATCCTATACTCTAGTCAAATCTAGGAATATAAAATGTGGTTCTTGGCCCACAACGTTATCATAAATTGTGGATATCGGCATGCGCGAGGGTGTCATAGGGTGACTCGGTCCGATACACGTAAATACTTGAAATGAGATCATTTAACCATCGCAACTTATATATACTACTCTGCAGAACAGTGAAGGTCTGCATAGCTTTTGCGGCCTTTTAACTGATCTTATTTGTATAAGAAAATGACAAAATCAGGCTGGCAAAACACTCTGAATGAGAAGGAATATAGTCCAAGATGGTCTAGCGCCGGAGCGGCAGAACCATTGCCCGGACTCACCGATCTTTCTCTTTCCCTTCAGGCTTCAGCTCAGACGCATCCTGATGCACTCCCAAACGTCAATCACATGCCGCAATAAGCGTGTTGCATATCTACTGGTAATACTCCTTTTATGCTTGCTGTCTACTACGTCCCCTTCAGAACAAATGCAGCTGTCTAAGTAACAGAAATATATAGATTGAACTGCCAAGCAAGTAAAGAAAACTGCTTTCATGCCATAAACAACGCCAAGTATATATATACGTACAAAAGGGGTCAATCACGTGCATTCAACACCCCCCCTCTCCTTTATCCAAGCTCAACCCTATCGACATAACTATCCTTAAAGCTCTCAATCGTCTTATGCTCGACCAGGGACATTGCCGAGACATCAAAAGTCGGTATGGCCTTAGATGGTAAGATCTTGCGAGTGGAATGGGCTTGACCTTGGCAGCTAAATGGCGGGGATGTCCTTGAATAATCGCAAGTCCGCAAAACAAGTGCTAAGTCTCTTGAAAGAGAAGGAGCTTGACAGCAGCGTCAATTTTGCGAGCTCTCTGGTCTCGATTCCAGGTCTGCCCTGCTCCGAGATATCGAGCTTGAGATTTTGCAAATCACGCAAACTGACGCATTGGCACGTACGAGCTTCGCATTCTATGATCATTGATGAAGGAAACAAGGAGTCGCATTGCATATACGAGTATGGAAACGGCTAACGAGAGGACAAGAACCTTTTCCATCTAGCAAGCCATCTTCTTGATGGCCACGAATTTTGGACCCAACATTGTGAAAATCTCCTTACCTGAGCACTGGCGCTCGCTTCTTGATGCTCACGGATCGTTTCTTTTTGGCTGGAATTACTGCGTCCTCGCCGTCTTCGCCGCCCCAGATAGCGATGAATTGGCCGATGGGAGTGCGGGCCTCGACATTCCTCTAACTCTTCTCGTCACCCACAACAAGGGCGTCTTCGCCGTCCCAGATAGAAATGAATTGGGCAATTGGAGTGCGTGCTGCGGATGCGTGTTAGAAAATTGGGCTATTCTGGTGGTGAGATTGGATATAATGGCTTACTGTGATGTCTGCGTCTCTTTCCTCGGCCACTGGGACGGCGGTAGCTGAGGTGGCTAGGCCCAAGGCTGTAATGAGATAGGTTAAGAACTTCATGGCTACTGGGAAGTGGCTTTTTCTTTCGAATTGGTATTGCGTGAGAGTAGAGCAAGTTGTGCCTTGAGCCACGGAACGGGCTGATCTTCTCGTTCTTATACACAACGCCTGCAATTCTGATGGTACTTGCAGAGTCATTACGGCCGAGGGAAGGATGACCAGACATTCAGCAGCCCCTACAGCGGTAAGTTTTCCGAGTCCTGCTCAATGCTCGATGTCCAGCGTTCCTCCATAATCGGACCCCGCTATGCATGCTTATCGTGGGGTAGGCTGCCAGAAGTAAGATGTAAGTGGACATGGAGAGAGCTTGGCTAAGGGTCATGCACGGTTCTGCTATTGCTTTAGATCCATATCTCGCAGCGCCGGTTCGATATTTCCTTTGGCCACTCTTCAATCCCCTTCTCTTCCACTGTCTCCGCGGTTCTCAAGTCTCGCAGCTTCTTCAAAAGACCAAATATTATATGGTTCTTATACCTAGGTAGACAAGTTTCTTCCTAGATCTCGCAGCTAGCTCTGTACTTCCAAGCTCCAACTAGCTTTATGCTCCACATCCGCCTCCGTCTCTATTAAATATCTCGGCTAGACTAGCAAACTCTGCATCCGCTTCTACTTTCCTCCATCTGCCCCTTTCCACCACCACTTATTCACCGCTAACTTAATGTATAACCAAACCCTAAAATCTTTGTTGCACGTCGCGGCGCTAAGGAAACATATAAAAATCGCGAACGACGCTAAGGAATCCCAGGCGCTAGTGTCCATCTCACACTTATCACACACTCCCTCCGCGCTCAGACGTCTTCTACGAAAAGGCCTCCCGGTCTTCCTCCGACGATAGATCCACCAGCGAAGAAGCCCAAGGCCTTCTCACCCAGGATCGATGACGACTCGCTTTCTCTGGCTTCCGAAATTTCAAGCTCCTTGCCATCGTGTCGTTCGTATGTTGAGGACTTTTGAACGTTTCACTCTTAGGTCTCATCGCACCGCGGGCCATCCCTCTCTTCCTGAGCTCGTACACTGCAAGCCTCACACAATCTGTCATCTATCCTATCAAGACATGATGCTGACTCGAAGCCATAGCTCCCACCTAAGACGCATCCGCCACGAAGTCAAGGTCTTTACCCTAAAGATAAGAGACGAGTTTTTCTCATGTCTAGGTACCGACAAAGCTGTAAAACAATTGAGAGGGCCTTGAAAAATCCCCAGAGCCTATAAACATCACCAAATTTTTGAGGTGATCGCGGCACGGATGCCTGTTGTTGGTTGCCTAGGGGCTAGGCTAGGCAGGTAACAGTACTGTAGCGAGCGGGCCAGATAAAACCCCGCTTCCGCATGAGCGACACTGTTTGAACAGGCAGAAATAAACGACACTGGCATTATTTACCATTTTGCGATTCACATAGGTAGGAGCCACCAACGCGTTGCTTCGAACGTATTTGGAGGAGGAAAAACATCAAATTCGTCAAACTGTTGATTCTTCGTGTAATTCGGCACTCCATCTTGACTTTG
This sequence comes from Lachnellula arida, assembly GCA_007821475.1. NCBI lineage: Eukaryota > Fungi > Ascomycota > Leotiomycetes > Helotiales > Lachnaceae > Lachnellula > Lachnellula arida. The sequence continues at coordinate 27,278 of QGMF01000007.1, read as the reverse complement.
TTGGGCATTGAGAACCATCAAAGAGACGTGAAACCTAGCGCTAGGGCTCACTCCTCCGATATTGATGATCAGATTAGGTTACCATTTTCCTATAAAGTTCAAGCCTGCCAAGTAGGGTCTGAAATACCCAAACTCCTACGATCCAGTCGCTCCTGGCAAAATGGAGGATTTCTACCTCAAGAACATCGCGAGATACGAGTCGCTCGTCAAGAGCCTTGGTCCTGCGCTAAAGCCACGAGTATCAAAAGGAGAGGCTGGTCCGAACATGGTTGTCAGTGTCAGAATCAGGCCTCTGTCGAAGGACGAAGGCTTCCCATCTGCTATTTTCCCTCGGTCTACCCAGGGAAATGTGGTGGACATTCATGATCTCTATAATCATCCTAGGGGAATTCCAATACTCAAGGTACGAAGCCTAGCACTAGTGAATGGTGCTCAGCCTTGCTGATTTTGAATACTGCAGTCTTTTGACTACCAAGTAGATCAGCTCTTCAACTCAGAGTCAACCACGAAAGAGATCTATGAAAATCTAGTAGTGGACCTAGTCCACTTTGCTTGGAATGGTGGTATCGGGACTCTCTTCGCCTACGGCCAGACAGGCTCGGGCAAAACATTTACAGTCAGCAGACTAGAGCAACTTGTTGCTGAAACGTTAATGGACGGAAGTCTCGCAGGTGAAGGGGAGGTCTATATGACCATCATCGATCTCGCCGGCAACGCCGCCTTTGACCTTCTGAACGAGCGTACACCTATATCGCTCCTGGAGGACTCATTTGGAGTCACACAGATGGTAGGGGCAGAAGAGTACAAAGTACACGACAAGCAGAGGATGAGGGACCTGATTGAGCACGCAACCTCTTTCAGAAAGACGGCATCAACTCTCAAAAATGATGCTTCATCACGGTCACATGCTATATGTCGCATCCGGATCAGTCATCCAGCTACTAACTCAGATGGGCTTCTGTATCTGATCGATCTAGCCGGATCCGAAGCTGCTCGCGACGTTGCTGTGCATGGAGCGGACCGCATGCGTGAGACGAGGGAGATTAACACCAGCCTCTCAGTGCTAAAGGATTGCGTTCGCGGCAAGGCGCAATCAGATATTCTCACTTCCTCGGGCAGGCGGAAGCCGGGCCAGAAAATACCATATATACCGTTCCGACAAAGTGCCCTGACGAAGGTCTTGAAGCACGCTTTTGATCCGGCTAGTGCCCGGGCATGTAAGACAGTCGTGATAGCTTGTGTCAATCCAAGTCTTGCGGATGTTGTGTCGAGTAAAAACACACTGCGGTTTGCGGAGATGCTGCGTGTATTGGTTCCGGCGACTGAGAAGACGGATCTTGATCCGAAGGCTCCCATGAATTGGACGAATGCGCAGTTAAAAGAGTGGATCAGGGAAAACGTAAGTCTCATATAGTCCTTTTTCTATTTAGATCTGTAAACACTAATATGTGTATACATCTAGTCTGGTACTCCTCCAATTTTACCAAATTCCTTAGCTCCTCGCGAATCAGGTGTCCAACTGCTCAACCTCCCAAGTACAGAGTTCGAGTACCGATGTCAAAAATGCCCTGGCGTCGGGGCAAGGCAAGCCGAGGTCTTTCGTTTGAAGTTATGGCAAATGCACAACGATTCACAGCAGAATAGCGAGCTATCGAAGAAGACAATCAGATCGAAACCCACCGCATCGGCGGAACCTAACACCACACTAGAATTGAAGAGCAGAATGTCTAGCCGGGACTTGGATCCCGCTCCCTCAAAGTTGCCATTCAAAGAGCGTCTTCGCCCGGGTATGGTCGTCAGCTATGTCATGCCACTAGAACGTGGCGCAGCCCTCGGCCTACCGAATGACCCCAAGTTGGCGGTCCTACTCTGCCCAGAAGAGGCTATCCAAGGGAGTGCCAAAGATGCTCTTGGGGAAGCGGTCAATCCTGGGGAAGATGGAAACGTCAACACGGGGAAAAGTGGTGCTGATAACGGTGATCGGTATCTGTGTGCACTTTTGATGCCGGGACAGACGCCTGATGCCTACGAGCTGAATTTGTGGAGGCAGATTGTGGTAGATGTCAATTCGATGGATGCAGAAGTACATCTAGAGTATGATGCTGCGACTAGATACTATTATGTTTCGGTTTGAGTAACAGATAGCGCTCTTTACGGTGTTGGATTTTGAGTCTTGGTGGAATTTGGATACCCCTAATATTGCATTACACAGTCTACACTTACTTGCCATTAGACACTATATCAACAATTTTCCCTTGAATTCTTCCCGAGGTTTGACATTGGCCATACATCAGGTATATCTCACCGGTTTTTTTGGAAATTTTAATTCTACCTTATCCAAGACTCCGCATTACCCATCCAAGGAGTCGCCGAAATCAAAGGCCTATCATAATCATATATCTTTCTCGCATATCTATATTTACACAGCTTCACAGCAGACCCACAAGACCCCATGTCTTGATATCCGCTGATGATTAACCAATGTGACTGTTCCGCAGCACGACACTCAAGCGTGCCATTTGCAGTACACAGACAGGACCGCACTTCAAAGCCAAGTCAGCAAAAGTTGTCAAAAATTCCAGACTGTTAAGATTATTTACTGTACCTCTCTCAAAACCTACAGGCAATGTGGCCAGTACTTACTCCTTGATTGGTATCAAGTGACCGTTCTCTTTGGCCTACAAGAGGGTTCCCGAGCTCGATTCCGGGAAGACCTGGCCCCAGCTTCGAATTCAACGAGAAACAGGAACTCTCTCCAGAAAAGCCAGCAGCAAAAAATATACTTCTTGGTCCTGCTCGTCCTCGAAAAAACGCTAGCCTAATTCCTTTCTTCGGGTCTCAAACTGTCCCCGGCCTCCTTCGTATAGCCACCAACCACCTAGCTGCATGTCCATCTTTACGGTGTCTGCCAGCACATCTCCCCTCAAACAGGAGCAGGACTGCGGGAGCACCGTCGCCTCCGTCTTCACAATGTTGAGGGCTTTGGCAAAGACTTTATGTCACTACCACCCTCTGAGACAGAGTGATGACTGCCTCGCAGAGGTTTCAAAAAGGACAATTTGCTCTAGCAATGGCAATACTGCATTATTTCACCGATCTCGGTGAACTCTATCAATTCCATTTAAGCTTCAGAGTTGAAGGAACTCAACAGCAGTCGAGTGGAGAAAAGTATGCCATCTTGGCGTACGCATCTCTGATGGGATGTCGTGCAAGAACTGAGCTAGGCGAGCAACCAGTTGTTTTCGGAGCTTGTAGATCATCCTAAGATATGGGAGGATCCAGCAAGTGATCCTGTTGAGCTGTATTTTGGGTGGCCCAAACTAAAAAGCGCTGAGCTAATCAGAATACTTGAAAGGGTCGCTTTTTTGTACTACCAGCGATTTAGTTTGTCCTGGTAAGATAATAGCATTCAAATAAAAAACAAAACAATCTCAAATACCACAAAAATAACTGATTACTCCCGCAAATCCCGATTATGCCTCATTTCCAAACACTTCCAAAAAAAAAAGTACAAGTCCCGCTTGTTTGCCTTTTCAATTGCTCAAAAGGAATGTCCCATCACTACCACCCAAACAAAAGATATTGAAGCATTCCTTAACTAAGAGCGTCTTGACCCTGACGCTACAGCCTAGTATCCACCTATCTGTAAGAGCGTCTTGACCCTGACGCTGCAGCCTGGTATCCACCTATCTGTTGTCTACCCCCTGATCCTCCTGGGTTTCGCCAAGCCCAATCATCGGGGTCGGGGCCTTCTCTGTAGCTGGGACCGCGGCCGCCGCTGTTCCTGTTGTCGGGGAATTCTGGAATGTTGGCGGTGGGAGCGAGCTCCTCATACGGAAGCGTAATCAAGTCTGTTCCAATAAATAACGACTGGATACGTCGGTAAGTAACGGGGAATATGGCCTTTTTTATCCGGCTCCGGGTGATTATCAAATGGCGGTCATCACTGTATCTATAACCGATTACTCCATCGAAGGTGTGACGTCTATCATCGGTAGCCCACTCAACGATATTATTGAGGAAAATCTGTATAAACCATTGACATCTAGAGATACAGAGCATCAGCATATGAATAGTACTTGCAAGATCTGGGGAGCTGTGTAGGGCTGTAAGCTTACGTGAAGTCTCGACATCCGTTAGCATGTTCGTTCCAGATTGGAACTTCGACGGTTCTTCTCCCTTGCCTTTCAATACGGGTACCTTCCGATCTTGATATAATCGTGTATGTGAATGGTCGGAGGCAGTCCGAGAGTCTAACTAAGTCGGCGATGGTGGTTGGTTGTGGAATCCTAAATTGGTAAGACGCAGCTGCACTGGTCGACGCTTGAGTGAGATTTGGCATTGGCTTGAGTGTTACTTGTGAACAGACTAATGTATTCTCAGGGTTTTCCTCGATAGTCGCTCGAATGCTTCTGCACAACTTCGTATCTCCTCCACTTCAATAAGTGAATCCTTCTGCAAGCTCGAATCGAAGTGCGACATGATTCTTCCATAGGCCTCCTGCGGCTAATGGAGGATCTGCTACCGGGTTCGTTTGCAAGAACTCTAAATGGACGACTCTAGTTGCTATGCATCGATACATCTGCCTATATAATTGTTCTTCCGTGGTGTCTGGTTCCGGTGTCGGATATTTAATTGGTGCTTTCCCTTTTCCCTTCCCTCCTGAGGATTTGTTGGAGGAACTCCCTGCTCCCCTGCCGGATTTATGATGATGGCTCATCTTGCTGCTGCAGGATAATGTTTTTAGAACCGATTTGTGGGGGAAAAAGCTATTCATAATCTCAGTAAGACTCTAGGATCATTATCGCGTGATATGATTCAGCGATGGATTATCTCAGAGGAATAGTGTTCATACCGCGGCTATTAGGAACCGTCAAGCTGCACGATAGGCAATAAATGGCGTATGGTAAACAATAAGGTACAAATTTGGATTCAAGGGGTAAATTAGTATTGGAAATTTGAAAATGCGGTTTGGGCAATAGGGGATTTTGAAAGGTTTGAGTAGAAAAAGGTAACGCACTAAGATATTCTATCTGTCTGGATGTAATTTTCCAGAAAGAGAGGCTGTATATATAATTTTCTTTGGTTAAAAGCTTACCCAACATATTGTTGGTCGTCTTAGGCCACTCGGTGGCCATCGACCTGGAGTATCCATGGATTTGCTCGTCCAAGTGTTTCAACTTGGCTTTAAAGTATAGGCACAGCCTCGACGGTCCAATATGGCCAGGGAGAAGCTGTGGAGCTCTGCTGTTGGAAAGTTGCTTTTGTGAAGACATGCTGAACGATTGGACCAACAATAGGAATATAAATCGTATCACTTGAAACTAAGGTAACCAACAACACAATGTCCAACATAAGTCACGCAGCGGTAAAAATCCGAATACATGGGCCTCAACAGCACACCAACGCTATGTTCTACAATATAGCCCATGACAAGACACCTCAACTTTGACGTAAAAAGATAACATCGGACAAGTGGCTTGATTGAAACTCCTGCGCCGCGGCTGCCTGTGGTCTCGACCAAGTCACACGGCGGCAAATGAATTTGGGCGGCAAGCCAGCCAACGGCAATGCAATTGGTACATAGAAAAGAGAAGAGGGGCAATGTGTAAGCCTAAAATATCGAAAACGGGAAGAAAATGAAACCCCTCAGCGCCTCGCCGCCTACCGAGGTATTGCGAGGGCAGCGCGCGCGCGCGTACTTGTATTCGGCGCGTAGTACCCTGTAGTATCGGCGCAAGCCTAGAATAGATGTCAGGTCACGTGATATCCCACTAACTATTACCAATCCAACAACCGGGCCGGGCTCACCTCCCTTCCATTCCCTGATTAACATTCTATCAACTTGAAGAATCAGCTCTCAATCTACAACCAGATCAGCTATACTCTCATAATTTATAGTCTTCAGATACCCTTACGTACCGGTGCCATGTCTAACGACTCTCTCCTTCCTACTGATGACGAAATCATCGATGCAGCCGTGCAGCACGCACGAGAAAGTCAATTAGGTACTACCTCACATATAGGGACTGGATTCCCTATCTTTCAGCACGGCCAGCCAGTGGCGTGGGTTAAATATACCGGAGACCCGCGAGGCTTGGAGTACGAGGCTGCCACGCAAGAATACGTCTATGAGACGCTTCATCAGCAACCAGCCTTGTTAGAATTTATTCGTGTCCCGGAGGTTAAACGCATTATTCAAAGCGATGAACCGCCCTATCTGTTGGTTGTGATGGAGTATGTACACGGGCAGACGGTTCGACAGTGCCTCGAGAGAGAAAGTACGGAGGAAAGGAGAGATCGCTTCTGGAGCCAAATCTTTTGCGCTCTTAGCACCTTACTCAACTTCCAACCACCACCAAACACGCCTCCTGGGCCTGCTGGCGGCGGTAGAATTTCACATTTGGTTTTCGGGCAATACGGTGAGCCAGAACTGGCACCCAGAGAATTCGACTCGGCACAAGACCTTGAAAACTTCATTAACGAGACTATTGTAAGCTTCCAGCTATGCATTATGTATTACCCCAATCGACTTACATGAGACTTAGGGCATCCACGGCGTTAACTTTGTAAGCGAGGATTTGAAACTTTGTTATTGCGATCCCCATCAGTCCAATTTTATACTTCCGCATGAAGGGGGCTCGATATACGTGATAGATTTTGAGCATTGTTTTTGGCTTCCGCCCAGTTTAATGAGTTGGGCGCTATTCGTTAATTGGAGAGATGAAATTTTCAATCATTTAAGGGAGAACCTCCAAGAGCTACAGCAACTTTCAGCAACGAATCAAACAGCCCTCACCCAGTTCAATGGGCAGCACCTCCGTCGTCAACGGCAGCGACGGGGCCCACCACCGGCTCCACCACCAAGACCCTAACCGGGAATGTATCGAGCATGACCAGCCTCTTTTGTGGTCAAGTGTTAGCATGGGTTATTGCGCCGGGTTGTTGGAATCCGTCTGTACCTTTACCAAGGGGGGTAATATTTTCTTTTAAGGTGTTAACTTTCGGAACTTGATTCAGCAAAACGATGCAGTAAACATCAGGTACTTATTCTAGCGGGACGGTGCTCTAGTCTTCCGCCAATCAGACTGGTTTGGCAACTTTTTCGTCTATGTTATCTTTATGTCTCAAGCTAGTGCGGCGGTTGGTGCAACTGTTACGTGCCATTATTTAGCGGGTAGTAAGATCTTACGTGGTTGAGCTTTAAGCGTGCGATAAAGCTATTCATTCCTATTATTCTCGTTGATTTGATATTCGTTGTTTGTCAATGTTCCCTAAACATCGTCGACCGAGGTCTAGGAAGATCAAGCAATGCTATTTCCAGCTCAAAGTTTTAGAAAGGCTTATAGGCCGCCAGTTTTTGTAATCAGACATGTATGAGTCTATCAAGGGCGAAAGTGGAACATTTAGTCTGAGATGACTCTTCGGAAAAAACTCAATCTCGAGACCTGAGTTGGACAGCATGAGTTCTAGAGGAGGTAAGTATTGCCATTCGTAAAGCAAACTATAAACGTAGTCATATCCGTTTCAGTAGTGTTCGTTCTTCTACTCAACAGCTACTGAGCTTTCCGTTCACAACTAGTTTGCTACTTTCCACACAGAAATTTTCTCTATATTTATCTTTGTTTTTTCTGTCAAAGATTTTCACAACGCTCATTCACGATCTCGGCCCTTGTGCTATCGTGCCCATTCTAGAAATGCCATCCACTCCGCTTGATGTCTTCTGGTTAAGATCTCACACAGCGTTCACTTTAAGTCGTTGCATTCATTCTACATGAACGCGAATCTCATCTATCCGAAGTTTCTCTGCTATTCCTTGAGTGCCATTTCCGCTCCTTTTAATATTTATAAAAGTGCGTTGACTTTCCGGAGCCTCGGGTAATAGAAGTGATGCTGTGAGTATTGAGGACCGGGGCATTGAAGGGAAGCGAGATATCAAAGAAAGGACACGCGAAGAAATCAATAGTGAGTATAGTACATTATATTGCTATGACTACCCAAATACAACTACTCCCGATATGTACACTACACTCCTAGTTTGCTATCACACCACCTTCCCCACCAGCCGCTACTTCCGCATGCTTCTGATCAAGTTTATCAAACTTACGAACAACTTGCAAAGTTGCATAGTATCCAAACGGAAGAGCAAAGAACCAGAACCCCAGATTGATGCTCGCTGTTGCGATTAAGACCGTCGGGACAGCCTGAACTCCGAAGCCCACAGCAACGCCAGCGGTCTCAATGCCTCGAAGTAGAGCACTATAGCGTATCTGATCCCCCGGCGAATCTGAAAGATTGCCAATACACCAATAAATGTAATTCTCAACGAGACTCAGGCTGACACACTCGAACATGTAGAGCCCGAATCCACGCCCGAAAGAACTCTGGTGACCCCAGTCTAGTACGGGTTGGGTGTGACGGTATTCGTTCTGAAGGTAGACAGCCCAGATCCATGTTCCGCTATTGAGACTGGCGATGAAGATATATGTTGCAATAGCCCGGGTTTGGCGGCTTTTGGTCCATGGCAGATCCACGAGAGCTCCTCCCAGCCAGGTAGCAAAGGTCATGATAATAGCGGACAAGAAGCTGGCGAGTGCACGAGAGCGGACTGTGAAATAGGTTGCTAGATATGTTCCAGGATATGCTTGGATCCAGCCAAAATACCAGAAAAGAGGAGTCAACAGGAGAATTGGCTTGCTTGTGGTGAGTCGCCACATCTCTTTAGCTTGGACACGCCAGTTGATTCCCCGAGGTGCAGAAATTGTTGTGCCATCATCGCGCTTTACTTGCTCTGGGTTTGAGAGCAAGAATGCGATGAAGAAGCCGAGACACTGGATGGCGATAAACGCCTGATAGGTGCCGTACCCGACCTTCCCCTTTCTGTTGACATTGTGATTGATACCGAGGGAAATCGCTCCCCCAATAATGTTTCCAAAGTTCCGGAACGTGAACCATGTTGCAATGTATCGACCTCTCTTGTGTTGCTCAGGGTAGCCTGTGGAAATGGCTCCTTCAACACTCCAAAAGAATCCCGCAGTGATACCACAAGCAACTGCCCCAAAGTACACAAACCACGTGGTTCCATACCGATTATTGACATATAATCCTGCAGCATAAAGGGGATAGCCCAGGGAACCGATCGCCAGTGTCCATCTGAAACCGATGAGATTCGTGAGCCATGGCCCAGACAAGCACGTCACAGTCATGAACGCATATAGTAAGGCGTTGGCTGCGTTGATAAGATCTGGGCTTTGAGAACCACCAACACCGAGACCGTTCATTGCGCTCCATATTCCAGGCGCACAGAAAGCGCAGAGGCCAACAACTAGAATTTGGAAGAGCGTACCCCGGAAGAATGGCGGGCGACCTTTCTTCAATGGTGCTGTGGGATCATCTCTCGATCCAGACGAATCTTCGCCGAGTTCTTCCTTTCCGATTACAAAACCTGTCTTTGCCTGAGCTGGATGGATAATATCCGACATGGTGACAGAGATGGAGATATATTGACCAAGTCAAATTGTCAACAAAATTTAAAGAGAAAATGTGTAAGGGGTTATGCGAGCTCTCCCAAGGTAAACGAACAATTCTACGCTGCTAGTCACGAGAAAAGGGGACAGAATTCAACAAGAAAATGCTTAATTTGCAGACTATATACCTATTACTCGAAAACCCGCCGAAGTAGACGACCTCAGCTTGCACCTTGTACCATTTTCCTCAGGAGCACGCAAGGCGTACTTGTACTCCCTACAAACATCTGATAGCGATCCCCGGCAAACTACTCACTCATTGGAGGTTTAGAACTTATCCCTGTCTACTTGTAGATAACGTTCCGCAGAAAGAATGACAACTGGGAGACGGCAGAGGAATTGCTGTCTCTATGAATATACTCCATAGTAAGCGGAGATGTGCACAACGTAGACGGGGTTCAATGGTTCTCTCACTTGTCTCCTATTCCTTATTGATCGCTCTTATCTTAGCAAATGTAGGAACAATAGTTGAAAATGAACAAAGTCATCCCTCAGACCGAGCCGAGTTTCAGGGGTTCCCCACTCTTGGGAGCAGTGCGGGGCCGTAGTACGATGAACCATGATTCTGGATTCTACAGTATCGTGACACGATTCTGGACTTCGTGATCTTAGCACCGGATGATGAAATCTTCATGTGATTTCAAGGATGTCGATAATATGAATAGATAGCCAAAGATACCTCCCGAGGCATTTTAAAAACATGATACTGTCAATATTCCTGGGCAAATCAACCAGCACATCAAGACTTCAATAACATTGGTTAAAATCAAAACAATTTAATTCCATCATGTCCACAGCTGTTGAACAGCTCGCAGTCCATGCGCTCAAACTTGAGTCGCCATCCCCAGCACTCGTCTTCGAGGCCTTTGACTTGCCGGCCAGCAACCAACGTGTACTCGGTGCTCCTTCTCCTAGTGGCACGGTCATCCCTTTGGCCCTGCGTCCATCTACCCCCAACGATGCTGAAATTAGTCTTGATACAGTTGTCGAAACAGTAAAGGCTCTCCAGGCAAAAGAAGGGCTCTTGACTCAGAAGCTTGCTCGTCACGGAACGCTGCTATTTAGGGGCCTTCCGATCCACAACGCCGAAGACTTCAGCAAGTTTGCCCATGCTTTCGGATACAAGCCCCACGAGATCATTGGCATTGTGGTGAACCGGCCAATTCTCGCGCCAAACGTAGCTCCAGCAAACGAAGCACCGAAAGAAGTGCTCATCTACAACCACAATGAATCACCACAAGTCCCACACGCTCCGGAATATATCTTCTTCTACTCGCACAGAGCACCAGCAAAGGGTGGTGAGACTCCCATCTCATCATCACTTGAACTGTTTCACCGTGCACAGCAAGAGATCCCAGAGTTTGTGGAAGAGCTTTCTAAAAAGGGCATCCTGAGCAAGGTCACCTACAAAGTAGGCAAAGAGTACGAGGGTGGATCTACTCTTCAGCAAGCATTTGGAAAAGAGTTCGAGGAAGGTGATGATGAGGCCACAAAGCGCAAGAAGATCGAGGCTCAAATCGCTCGGTACGGAAGAGGCAAGCATACGACGTGGGAATGGACTGACGACGGCGTTATCCTGACACATAGGCTGCCCGCAATCCGTACCCAGCCGGAGACTCAGCTGCCCACCCTTTTCACCGGACTTGCGGCTTACTACAAGTATCTTCACAGCAACAATGCTGCGAGAAAGAGCGTTACGAGCCAGTTGTTTGGTGATGGAACACCTATCCCAGAAAAATATCTCGCACATCTCGCAAAGATCACTGAAGAAATTCGCGTGCTACATAAATGGCAGCGGGGTGACATACTGGTTTATGATAATATCATCGCTCAACACGGGAGAGAGCCATGGGAAGGCGAACAGTCAGATCGTGTTGTCCTTGCAAGTCTTTTTGATGGTGAAGTGCCCGGTGCATATAATTCTGAAGACTGGGCTCAAGTTGTTCAAGCTCTTGAGGGGTAGAATCTGGTGTGTAAGAGTAGAGCCATTAGTCTTGTAAAGTCTAGCCCACGGTTTTAGTGTCACGAGTGGGTGCGATTCGAATCTGATACAGGTAAGCTTATTCTCACACAAAAAAGTCATTTTTCTCTATGGGAGCTAAGGAGCCCGTAGCTGTTTCAAGAGCCCTGTAATTCCTAATGTTTAAGGCCATATCGACTTTTAATATCCTATCCTATGCAGCTTTTCCTATCTACCGCGAAGTTTGTTCTCCTATAGAAAAGGCCGTAAAATACTACAGGATATATGCAAGCTCCCGAGGAGACAGCTCCTACCCTCTCCCTCTTACGCCAAACCAACCGTGCCGATTAAATCCCAAGCGCATATACTCGGATCCTCTCTGGTTTGTCTTGACCCATAGACCACCTTCTTTCTTTAACTTCGCCTTGATAGCGTCCTTGACCTGGTTCACAGAGTCCCTTGGGCCTTCAATGGCGAGTTCCCACAGATAACCTACACGATGAGTACCATGATTCATCTCGGTAGAATCGCCGCTGGTAATGCATTGATGCTTCTCTTCTAAAGACTTTAAGAAAGCCCAGTCGTTTGAAGTGAGAATCCCGGCAGGTGCATAGTTAATGGCTATACTGTCGTAGATGCAGTCTTGGAAGTAATCTTGTGGGCCCCAATGGTTGAAATGGAACTTGGGCTTTTGATCGCCGGCCCATGCCCTCCAAGGGGCATTGTAGTTTGTCGAATCTCCTTCCTCGTTGGCCAAATCCATCATCGCCTCTATGACAAGTCTCGACCAGCTCTGTTCATACGTCAGACCACACGTTGTGGCAGGGCGGAGGCTGATTTGATCGGTCATACCACCGGCCTCAATAGGGTAAAGTTTGGAATCCATAATTATATGAATGTTCTTAAGGCCTGGGCATCCATTCTGGAACTTGTTGGAGCCATTGCGGAAGTGGCTAGGATCAATGCCGTGGAGAGCTATAAGATCCATGATATGTTCGGGCCCTTCATCGAATTGATGCCAATAACATTCTCTGTCACCGGCCCAGATTGCTACATTCGGGATTTCTCGACACTGGGGTCCAAATATGGGATTGAACAGGAACACCAGTGTGGCAGTACAGCACCGCTTGCCGAAATAGATAATGTCTTTCTCGGGCCGCCAATAGATTGGTTTTCGCTCATATTTCGGATTCTCTGACTCGGTGTCGAAAATTCGCTCTTCGTACACCTTGCGTGCTTCTCGGGCGCTTTCCTTACAGATTTGGAACACCTAAATAAGAAGAACTTGGAGTCAGCATTGTATATCGTAGTATATTCCAGAATTGTGAGACTGATCAAGCAGTCTTGAGACACTCCCCTAGAGATCTGAAAAATGTGACCGTTTATGAAAAGCTGACTTACTGCGGGCAGTTCGCGTGACTTCTCACAGACACGCCGATAGTAATGCCTCGGTGTTTCTTCATCACCCTCGTAGTGTTCATGTTGAGATAGTGGATTGTCGTCTCTAAATAACGGGGGATCTCCTCTGTTGCAATGGAAACCAGGTGTAGCATCTTCGTTCTCCAGCTCGATGATGCGCGGAGGTATCGTATCAATGTGCATCCGCCAAATGACGAATTGCAGCTCGGCAGGGAGTTTCTTAAAGAGGTAAAATTGTCCACTAAATGCGTTAGTAACAAGTACTAGATAGCATTTATAGATCTCATGCCGTTCATCATACCTTTGGTCATTCTCTTCATCGCTTTTTATGTCCTTGTTGCTTTCCAGGTCGCCATCGCTCGGATTAATTTGTGGGAGAACCTCAACCTTGGTCGACTGGTTGATTCCTAGAGACCGATCCAAAGCTGTATTCGGAGCGCCTGCGACAAGTAGTAATATCAGCTCTAGTTCTTCTCTAGCAAAATTACAAAAACGCCGCGCTGACTCAATACTCGTGAGTCGATCTTCGCATGGGCTCTTCGGTTTGCAAACGTCTCAAGCATGCTGAAAATGCGCATATAGGATATTAAGGACCATCTTACCATTTGTGATCGGAGAGCTACCCATGATAATCATATTGCCATCTTTGTCACTGTCGGTATTGTGGGGATCGGAAGGAGTGGGCGACATGAGAGGTTTGCTTGCTGACTGTTTTATATAGAGTCAGCTGAGCCGCAGATACAGAGGGATCGATTAGAAGAAGATACATACAAGAGGATCTTGCGGTGCGAAGCTGCCAGGAAGCTCATCCTTCATTTCCAAATTTTCTTCAGGATTATCTATGCCTAGACAGCAGAAGCATGAGCCCAGGGCTTTCTGGCATCGAGGAGCTAGCTGTCGGAGCCAAGCCATTGTTAAGTACAATAAAGGCGTGCAAAAGGATTATTGTTGAAAAGGTCGGCGATGGAAAAATTGCTGAAAATGGGAATGAAGGAGAGCTTGATACTATGCTCTTGCAGGAGTTTCTCCCTTTTAGGGTAGCCTAGATCAGCTATTTGTGAATAAAACAAAACTGGCCGCCCGTCCCTCGTCTACAGATCCGATGCATCATGCATCGCAGGAAAATTCATGGAATTCCGCAGAACTTCGCCAACCCCGTCTACTACACTTATTGAAAGTTCCCATTATATGTAATAGGTAGAGAAGAAGCTGGCAATATATTTGCACGTTTAGAGTACTTCGACTTTGCCAGGCTGGGCTTTTTTTCTCCTCCTTCGTTCGTCCAATCACTTTCGAAAATCCGCACATTAGGACCGCAACAAGCACACCACAATCGCTACAGAGTTAGGATATATCATCAAGATAAAATCCCTAGAGAGTGTCTTCTAGAAGTCTCTCTCAATCATCTTGAAAATTCGATGTTTCTATCGCAATCTTTGGAGCGACGCGACGGTGGGCTCCGATGCGCGCAAGCTTTCGCCGTTTGCTCTGCCACTCAGCAAGACTTCATTTTATAATTACTTTATCATATAAGAGCTGACAGATATCTCTTTACTTGCAGATTCCTCAACTACCTACGAAGTCAAGCCTCCGCTTTGCAAACGCTGTCACGAGGATGGGGCAGATCTCACGCGACGACGAATCTCACATCTGCTATCAGCATACCAATTCGCAGATACCTCTCCCTCATCGATATACAAAGAAGAAGAGATACTACTGTCTCAAACACAAACTGCATCCACAGATCTTTGTCGCGCGCGCAAACACCAATGCTCATCTGATTGTCTCCTAGCCCACGCCTCCTTCCACAAACGACTACGATTCCCACAAACTATGCACAAGGAGGAACAAATAGACTGGCTACTACAATCATGATAGATGGATACTTTATAGATGCTCCTTCGATTACTTTTTGTCACTATCCTCTTCCTCTTCCTTCTTCTATCAACTTCACAATTGGCGGCCAACAAAGGGACACAAGGCTGAGTACAGGATATATATACCGTCGTCCTAGTCATGTCGCACTTCTATTTACATCTCCTGATGTCTTGGATGCGGTGTGGGCATTGGACGTGGGCTCAGTGATCTGGTGTCGTCGACTTCCCAAATCGCCAGCCCCTGGAGCTAAACGAGCACGTGACCGGTCCAAGCATTGAGATTTCTGAACGGCATTCCCTCCAGAGTGCTGGCAGAAGCGTTCTTTGCAGTGAAACAGGGAACGCAGCTTTGTGTATTCTGTCATGGCTTGTCTCTTCACTCTACATGCTGCACAATTCCGCAACAGCTTCCAAAACTGGAGTCCCTGGCACCGCGCGGAATGACCAAATTGTTCAGAGATCACTTAGCTATATTTCTACAACGCGTTTATTATTCTATACACAACAACTACATATCATTGCTAGAGCATATTATGCTGGTCAGACCATATCCTTTATGGCATACGTTTAGACCTTCAAACTTTCTTCTAATCCGTATCCCTCAGTGCACCGCATTCGCAACCAGACTTCATTAATACCAAGTCCATGCACCCTGCAGTGATAGATGCTTGTGTCAAGGTTGTTTAAGCCGGAGATTCAGACTCCTGAGGCAGGCTTGTCCTAGGAAGCCTTGAAGCAGGAAGGATGATCATGTGCGTAACATCCAATCTGTGAATTCGACATCCCCATCCCTGTAACGAATATTCATTGAATAAGCTTCCGCGGCCCTATCAATAGCCTCACGCGGCCCGACGACGCCGACCATGCTCGCGCTAAGAATGCCGTATAAAAGCTGTCATCGCTCCAAAAATTCCAATTTCCACATCAAGAACAACTTCTTCCTCAATCTCTGCTTTCCCATAACGGTACACAACAACGTCTTTTGTACAACCGAACACTTGTCTTTCTTGCTTCTGCTTCGACAGCACTTCCTCCTTGCTAGTCGGCGACTGCTTCTTCGATTAAGCACCGGTCAGCACCAAAATGGCCAGACGGAGTAAAACAAACAGGATGGTCAACGCCAGCGCCAACGATGCCAGCACTCGTGCGAGCAATAGCGCGAGCATGATTGGGCCCAGCAATACACCTCAACACCATAATCCAGCTATGGGTAACTTTGGGAAAGCTCCTGAGAAAGTCGCTGCAACTGCGGCTGCACCAGCTGTGAGTATTCCTTCGAATCTCAACCCTCGTACAGAGCGGCCTACCTTCTCTCCTTTCCAACCCTATCCCATCCTCCTTCCACCCCCTTCCCTTTCCTTTGCCATAGCTATTTACTAATTGCTATCAGGTCTCCTGGGCTGCCATCACGTCTGGCACAGCATCTGCATCAGCCTCCAATCCAGCTGTTGCTATACCAACCGTTCTCGTGAGTCTCCAAATACCTCATCCCATCGACCCAAGCTAAAAATGATGTCTAGCCCATGATCCCCAAGACGGGTAACTCAGGGGTGAGTACTGGTTCCCCTTTGAGCATGGCTTTGGATGATGTCACTTCTATTGGCCAAGTATGTTATCACTAACTCATATCCACCCTCATCATGCTGATCGAGTGCCACAGGACAACCCATCTCCGGCAGATACCCATCCTCGCCCAATCGTCAACTTGCCCAATGTGGTAGTAAGTCTTCTATATCTTATTCATACCTGCAAACTAACTTAACTGTCAGCCCGCTGTCCCGCTCATTGTCACAAACATTCCATCGGAGAAATTATACCATGCCAAGCCTCCTAGTTCTTCAGGAGTTCCTTCTCGACCAGTGGTCAATTTGTCCAAGGCTTCGGTATGTCTACCTGTCTTTCATCCAGGGCATATGCTAATTTATTATTAGGGACCCCCACTAAGCAGTATCGAAAAGTCAATGGCTAGCATCAAGGCCAAGATGGATGAGATGAAGCTTGCCCGGAGCGGGTCAAGGTAGGAACTGAATTCAGATGTTATTCATGTCGGCTTTGCTAACTTTAGTTCAGTGCAAATACCCGGACTGGAGCATCGACGTCGTCTGCACCTGCAGGCTCTAAAGCTGGCCAAAACAGAGCACAAGAGAACAAGAATTCGAAGAACGAGAAAGGAAAGGGGAAGGGTAAAGAAAAGGAATCCCCCAAGTAAGACACTGCCCGAGTATATTCCAACCATTGTAATGACTAACAAATAATCTACAGGGAGTTCGGCGACTTGCCTCCTGAAGTCAGAGTCAAGATCTGGCGCCTCGCCATGGATGCCCCCCGTGTCATCGAGATCGAGAGGGGTCCTACCATCCGAAACGGGGTCACACTACCAACAAACTATCCGATATGCGGAGAGCACGCATTGCGTCGTGTTGCCCCTCGGTCTCCCCTGCCCCCGGTTTTCTTTGGTATCAACTATGAATCCCGAGAGCAGGCTCTGAAAATCTACGAAAAGCGCACATTCGACACCCGGGAGGAAGCGCACGACATATACTTCAACCCACGAGCCGACATCCTCTATTTTGGTGAGAAAACCTGCGTTACGACGTTGTTAAATGTCTTCAAAGGCGCCGTCTGCGACGGTCTCACGATCCCGCGCGTCGCCATTCTTTCTAGTGGTAACCGCACCAAATGCTGCGACTGGGACGTGCCTGCGTACGGCGTCAATGGTGGGATTACCATTATGGAATCTCTCCATGGGTTTGATAAGAGCATCGCGAGCTGGAATGACAAACCTGAGTTTCCCGGCTGCCCAAGTTTGAAGGAGGTATATTGGGTCACGCCTTCTCACCTCTGGGAACCTGCCCCGGGACGACTCAATCCTGACTTCCAGAGTTTCCGTGCTCCTTCTACTGATGGGATCACGAAGGGCCAAAAGAATTTTAAGGATCGGATTAAGCATGACATCGAGCGCGTTGAGAATGACCTGGTTGTGGAGAATGTTGGACCGAATCTTTGGGTCGGTGAGAATAAGCCGACGTTTGAGTTTGTGAGCTTGGCTCCGCCTGAGATGGCCAAGACTTTGGAGACTGAAGAGAGGGTGCACGAGGCCTTTGAGATTTCCATCCAGCAGCACAAGTATTTGGGTCGCCGAAACTTTGCGGCCATCATCGATATCGAGCGCAGAACCGGCTGCGAAGTCCTTCTGTCCAGATATGATTTTCCTGCGGAGGGACGCGAGGTAGGATTTGCTGGGGACAAAAATGCTGTTGCGAAGGCAAGGAAGGCCGTTGAGAATAGATTGGCGAAGATGGAGACTGCTTAGAACGGAGGTTCTGGGGAGGAAGCCAATCTATTTGAGCAAATGGACGACAAACTTGAAGCGGGAAGGGTGGTGACAGGAGCTTTTCGGTTTCTTTTTGGATATGGTTACTCGCAATATGTCCACATTGTATATCCACGCTGAGGATTTGGATTAATCAGCAAGAACCATAAACAGACTACGAGTAGAGCAATACAGAAAACTCCAAATAAAATCCAAATAACAAAGCGGGACGATAATTCCACGAATTTCGAACAGCAAAGAACCAAAGGGGGAGAAGGACTTCCTCGTCTCAAAACTGTCAAAGGCGCAGCTTCCTTGCTATATTTCTCTAGTTCTAAAGCACGTGGGACACTTATTCCAAATCGAGGCTGAATATCGCCACCGAGAAGCCTCGTAATCCAGAACGGTGAACGGCTGATAACCACCGGTAGACCCGGAAAGCAAAAGACGTTGCGTGGAGCAACGGTTTCCGTCTATCCAGAAGCCCCGCGAGGTTATACGCATACACATACGTCCTCTTGGGGGTTTTGATCTAGCATTGAGTCCGAAGTGTATACTCGATCCTTATACAGGATGTGTGATCATTTATGGGGTTTGACAGATCATACACTCCGTACTTGGGGGTTTGCGCAGCCACACGAGATGAAAGGAGTGGGGGCCCCATCAGCCACGTCTTTAAATACTACTGTACTGTATGTATCCGGGCGTCTAGCTGCAACCGTAACCGTAGCACCGGGGTTAGCAATCAATCCGCAACTCCTGTTGGATGAGATGCACCGGCTCCCGCTAAAGACTCGCATCGCAGCCCCCGGCCTGGCCTGGCCGCTAAGAAGTCGATTCGATAGCCGTATTGTCTCCGTACTCGTTGCCTCACCCACCACCATTCATCTGATGAGTACCTATCCATACCAGGATTCCAGATTCCGTCCCGACATCTCCTCATAGAATAACCCTTTTGCTTGAATCTTACTTCATATTCTGACTATACAGCGTGGGTACTTGTTACTATACAATTGCTACAATGCAAACAAGATCCTGAACTGCTACCACCCTTACGATCCAGTCCTGCCGATCCCCTTCATTTTTGCGTCAGCAAATCTAAACGTCAGCCTGGACCAGTAGGACAGGATATAACTGATCGCGGAGTGCCCGTCACGAAGGTTGACAACATTCCTCGCTTCTCAGTAGTGGATTGAGCCCTACGCTGGTTTTAACAACCACAATGCATTTACCTGGAACACCGGTGTTGCAACGACGGCAAGGAGATGGCCCACCACCCGGAGGTGATAATGATGGAGATGGAGCAAGCAATACGAGTCTTGGGTCGATAAATCCCACTTCAACGCCAACATCTACATCTACATCTACGTCTAGCCCCTCTGCTACCTCGAATCCAGATCAATCAAAACACGGCTCAGCAACACCAATCATAGGAGTAAGTCTATCCAAAATTCGCCGCGGAAGCTTCGTCTAATAAAACATATAGATCGTCATCGGAATCGTAGCCGGTATCCTAGGCCTCCTCCTCCTCTTCTTTGCCCTCCGCCAAACCCGCCGAAAACACAAGAACCCAAAATACATCCCCAAACCCCTCAAGCAACTTTGGCAGAAATGGGAACCCCGGTCCTGGTCGTCCCACCGGCGTCTGTCAGACACAAACGAGCATCTCGAGCCCATATCAACACTCCATTCAAGCCAATCCCCTAGAACAAGTCAACCAGCTTCATTCATTGCCGATAGGCCCACGAACACTATACCTACAACAGCAGCCACAGCAGCAGGCGGCGTCGACCGCAACACCTCGGTACGCAGCGTAATGACATTACCCGCCTACAACCCAGCCCCGAACTCCAACGAGCAAGTCCTGGGCCGTGAAGGCGAGCGCGGCGGCATCGACGTCGTGGTCGAGCACCCAGAAACCATCGACGAAGAAGAAGCGCACCGTGAAGCAGAAATGGAAGCCTTGTACCAAGTGCGCCTAGCGCGTCGCCGAGAAAACGAGGAACGCGAAGAGAGGAGACGAGAACGGCGCGAAGCAAGGGAGAGAGGCGATACTGCGGCGTTGAGGGAGATCCAGGCAAGGGCCCGTGCGGCGAGTGCTGCGAGTGCGTCGAGAAGCGTGGAGGAGTTGAGGGCGGAGCATGATAGGGTTAAGAAGGAGCGCTTGCAGGCCGTGTCATCGGTTTCTTACGCGGATCTGGGTGTTGCGAGGCATGATGGGACGAGGCTGCGCGCCAGCAGTATGGAGAGCGAGCGTGAGGGCTTACTGGGCGATGCGGCTAGTATTGCAGCGAGCAGCCATTACCACCGCCGTGATAGATCCGCGAGTTCGGTTCTCAGTATCGATACGAATAACTCTGATTTCCATTCCCCGGTATTCCCGCGCGCGAGAGCGGAAAGCCCACTTGGGAGAGTCAGTACGAGCCAGAGCCAGAATTCAGGCTTGGCGGGCAGTAGTCCCGAGATGATTGAGCATGATGATGTGCCGCCGAACAGTCCGCCTGGGTATGAGAATATCCCTCTGGAAACACCACATTCCGATGAACATGATGAACCGCCGCCGGATTATACTAGTCCGGTGGCAGAGAGGGGACAGGGGAGACCGTTGTTTGAAAGTCAGAGGAGTGGGAGTGGGAGTTCAAGAGGTGTAGGTGGGACACCTCAGCTACCCAGTCTGAGGTTGTCGAACCTACCGAGCATTCAGGTTAATCCTTCAAGTCCAGTTGTGAGGAGTATTGATGAAGAGGGAGAACATCATCAATAACACACGCACATCTCTTGGGGCGAAACTCACCCCAGTGCGACATGTACAAAACGATATACGGGGAAATGATTTTATGAAGGAGACATATATGAAACGATATGATGGTAGAAAGACGTATGAATACTTTTCTTTCTTCCCTGATATATACCCTCATTTAGAGCATGGCATGGCATGGCGCAAGGCAAGGTAAGGCAACGGAGGGAGGCATATTTATATCTACTTCTATTATATTTTATCATCTCTCTGTACCTGTTTGTATATATCTGTAGTTAGGTAGCTGAAACATAATTCAAAGCAAGTTATGATACTGTACCAGCCAAGGGGCAACTTTTCCTCTTAATTGCGTTATCTTCTCGCATTCTGACTTGTTCGTAGCAGCTCCTGGCGGTTGAAGTATAGGGATCTTTGAGTGAGCTTTATTAATGTTCCTTGATACTGAGGTGAAGGCTGAAACAAAACTCAGTAATGCCTCGAAAGACGAAACAATAAAGGAAAGGGGAAATCTTATCAGATAATCGGGAAACTTTTACTAGAGTCATGTGAGTAACCAAACGGAGGATAAGTTGGTCATATATCACACAAGCAGAAAGCCAGGTCAATGTGCAAAAACCCACTTATATTTATGGACACTCTAGTATTGGTCCTTTTGCTTCGTTATTAGAAACTCTAGAGTGCTCAATACATACCTAGGTAGGTGATTCCCCCCGCTAGTCCCCCCTTTTGGTGAATTCTTAATGTGGTTAGCTTATTTACAACTTTGGTAGCACGAAAGTATATAAGTCAGAAATTCAGAAATTCAGGAAAACTCTACGAATGCTTGCAATTATCTCCGGTACATAGTCGAACAAAATAATTAGTATTAAAGGCAGTGGAAGGAATACCCCGCGTTGAACCGCTAACCTAGTCACCAATTTCCCTTGACAGTTTCGATAGCAAAAATACGACAAATGAACCTCCAAGTTCCTATCTTGAGCTTATACACTATATGGACTTGGATTTCGAAAATAAACAAGAGCTATGATAGCGTACTATGTATTTGTAGTCACGTGTACTTGTACAGCTGTCTTTCTCAGCTGCCCCGCAATCTCTCGTCATATGTTCAGCCTTACACAACCATGACACCTTCATTTGCTTCACGCCTCACGAATCAGACTTATCCGTTACCCTGTGTTGTCTTGTTTTGAAACCACTCCTTTCCCTGTGTGATAAGCAAGGGCGGCAACAACGCAGCGCGGTGGGGTGGCTGAGAGTTGAGATCTCACATTTTCTCTGATACTACCCTTTGAAGACATCACATGAAGAGCACAGAAAATTCTCTGAAAACCACTATACTCCGTCTTGGATTAGGCACAATGCTGTCAATGGACGATCTTATCAAGGTCATCCACACAACCCCGATTATCGACAACCACGCCCACCCTTTGCTTACACCCTCAGCCCAACCCAAACATGACCTTCTCGCAATCACCACCGAAGCTCACGGCAAGGCTATGAAAGCTACCCCATCCAGTCTGTCACATATCCGGGCCGTCAACCAGCTTTCAGAAATCCTTGGGTGCGAAGCCAAATGGGACGCTGTCATCAAGGCCACTGAGATAGAAAAGGCGAGGCTGGGTCACGCTTGGGCGAAGAGATGTCTGGAAGGCATCGAGACAATCCTCGTCGATGATGGGTTAGATGGGAAAGACGAGGTCTTTGGTTATCAATGGCACGATCAACTGACGCGGAGCAAATGCAAGAGGATTGTTCGGATAGAAAAGGTGGCGGAAGAGATCATCGACGGGCTGTTGAAGAATCGGGTGGCCGGAGCACGAGATGCGTTTGCAACGTTCAAACACTTCTTTCGGAAGGCGATTAGAGATTTCATCAGCGACCCGGAGGTGGTGGGTTTCAAATCAGTGGTTTGCTACCGCAGTGGACTGGATGTCTCGACTTGTGCGGATTCGGAGTTCATGTCCGAATTTGTGGCTCTTTTCTCGGGCTTGAAGGCTCAAGGCGTCACCAAATTCAAGAGGATCGATCGCGAGTTCATCAACTGGTCTCTGGTGAACTTGACTGCCGAGCTCATAGAGGAGAGTAGTGGGCATAAGAAGCCATTGCAGTTTCACACCGGACTAGGCGACAATGACATTACCCTCACTCGATCGTCTCCTTCGCATCTTCAGAATTTCATCAGGAAATTCCCCAATGTTCCAATTGTTCTTCTTCATGCGAGTTATCCGTGGACCCAAGAGGCGGGATATCTTGCAACTGTCTACGATAATGTGTATGCAGATATCGGTGAAGTGTTTCCGATGGTGAGCAAAGAAGGACAAGAACGAGTGATCCGTGAAATTCTGGAGCTCTGCCCCACAGAGAAGATCCTGTGGAGTACAGACGGTCACTGGTGAGTTTATTCTCATTAGAGCTGTTTTATTCTATGGGAGTTGAGCCGGAACTGTTTCAGGAGACCAAATGCAAACCCCCGAGACATCTCCTAGCCCTTGGCTCTGTCCTAAGACTTAGATTTTTACGACACTGATACGTCGATTAGGTTTCCGGAAACCTATCTTCTAGCCATTGTTCAAGTCCGAGAGGCACTAGAAGTAGTGAGTTGCTTCTATCATCACTTGTTCCCAATTAACTTTGCAGGTCCTCCCTGAATACGTGCGAAAAGATGCTTTAACAATCTCACAAGCCATCAAAGCCGTAGAAAATATACTCTTCACAACGTCAAACAATCTATACGACCTTAGACTCTTTTTGAAAGCTTTCCCCCCAAGCTCGATATCCTTTCGTCCCAGATCAGGCGTTCAAGACCTTCAAGTCCTTGAATCATTCATGGAGCGGCATCCAACTACAAAATTCCTCCGTCTGCAATAC
This sequence comes from Lachnellula arida, assembly GCA_007821475.1. NCBI lineage: Eukaryota > Fungi > Ascomycota > Leotiomycetes > Helotiales > Lachnaceae > Lachnellula > Lachnellula arida. The sequence continues at coordinate 3,556 of QGMF01000007.1, read as the reverse complement.
CTAGACTACACATCAACACTTCGACTGCGGGTATTACCTGCCAAACGAGCGCTAAGCCTTCTACAAGCAAACAACCATCTCCAAATCGGCATAACCAAGGCTGCTCTCGGAATGCTTCAAAATGATACCTTGATCCCTGGACTCACCCCGAGCGGCGAATACAAACTCCAGGCCACGCTCTCATCAATCCGTCCAGGACCAACCAAGGGCTTTGCTTCAGTCCAATGCGAATTCCGCGAATACGATGGCTCTGAAGTAGACCTCTGTCCTCGATCACTGCTACGACGTACCATCAAGACAGCAAAATCCCACGGTCTGCAGTTCCTCATGGGCTTCGAAGTCGAAATCGTCTTCATGTCTCGCTCTCCCGAAGGCACTTTCATGCCCATGGCCGAGTCCCGGAGCCACGTCTGGAGCTCCGCTCGCGCTCTCCATGGAAGTGGGAAGCTGGACATGCTGACCGAGATCTACGACACGCTGTTATCTGCCGGCATCTCTCTAGAACAATGGCATCCCGAGAGCGCAGACGGCCAATACGAATTCGTGCTCCCGCCCCTCGCGCCCCTCGAAGCAGTCGATACGCTGCTCCAAGCCCGCGAAATCATCACCACGGTAGCCGCAAACCACTCCCTGCGCGCGACCCTCCTCCCAAAGCCCTTCGAGCACCAACCCGGCACCGCAGCGCACGTCCACATCTCGATCTCGTCGCCGGGCGGGGACGACCCGACGGTGTACGAGGCCTTCTATGCCGGGTTTTTGAAACACCTGCCTGCCATCATCGCCTTTACGTACACCAAGCCCGCCAGCTTCGACCGCGTGCGCGATGGCTTCTGGGCCGGGGGGCGCTGGGTAGCGTGGGGGACGCAGAACCGTGAGACGGCGTTGCGGAAGGTGGCCGACTCGCACTGGGAGTTCAAATCCCTGGACGGGCTTGCAAACATCTACTTTGCTATCGCGGCCATTCTCGCTGCGGGGACTCAGGGCTTTGTTGAGAAAGAGAAATTGGTGTGGGGTGATTGCGTGGCTGATCCAGCGCGGTTGGATGGGGATGAAAGAGAGAGGCTGGGCGTTACGCAGATGTTGCCGCATGATGTTGAGGGGGCTATGAGAGATCTGGCTGATGATGAGGTGTTGATTGGGTTGCTGGGTAAGGCGTTCGTGGATAGATACCAGGAGGTTAAAAAGGCGGAGTTGGAGTTGCTGGCTGGCATGTCGGCGGACGAGAGAAGGGAGTGGATCATCGAGCGGTACTAGGCAGAGCATGAAGAAGATGTGCTGGCTGGTATGGTTTATCGCAGAGACTTGCGGGACGCATGCTACTGTAGCAACAGGGGATAAGCAAACACATGCACCGAGCTGCTGCCTGATCTTGGCCAATTACTTTGTGAGGTACGGGTAGGTCCCTACAATGAACAGTGAAGTATGAATTTTCATCAAGTGAAACGGTTCAGGAAGTGAACTAGCGCCCTATCAAATGAAGCAATTCATAACTATATAAACTAAAGAATCGAGCTCTAGTTCATAAAGATTCATGAATTTTGGTCTATTCTAGTAGGTCTATTTTAGTAGTGATAACCCCCTAACTTCCGGCTTCTAGCCTCCACTCTCTCCCCTAGAGAGATTATTTATGCCCTTATTTAGGGAGCAAAATATCAAATGCCCCGTTTTATAGTATAATAAGGATATTTCTAACAACTGAAATTTATATAATCCTTAAATTGCAGATTTGGTAATAACACCCTATATTTTAGAAGTGGGTGGGGGGGGGGGGTTAAGGAGAGGGGCTCCTCCTACCCTACCTTACCCACTACTCCTTAGTCTTCGCGTACTTCATTTTAAGAATTTATGAATTCTTCATAAAGAGCTATACAAGTATAAATACGAAGTATGAAGGGGAGGTTTTGATTGATTCTCTTCATTGTAGAGACCTAGGTACGGCCCGTACGGGCAGATCATCCCCAGTCAAGGGTAACAGAACACCCTTCCTTAACTTCTAGTGCCATCAGAGATGGATTTCTCTATTTACCTACCTTGGCTTCACCTGGCTTGCGCATATACGCTGTAGTTCTACATACTCCGTACCCCTGAAACAGGTATAAAATCACCAGGAGCCGGGCTACCTATATAGGTAATGTATATGCTTCCTGCGAACACCTTTAACACCATCCATCCACAACACAACACAACACAACAAGCAAAACCATCACCTCACAACTACAGCCTTCCACAATAGCCCCCCTCCCCCCCCTCTTATCCCTCTGTCTTTCTTTTCCAATCCAGTCCCGACTTCACTTCCCAAGTTCACAGCATCCCATCCATCCTATTCTCATTAAGCTCTCAAAGTTCAAACCAGACATACTATGCTATACCCCGCACTTTAATTGCACATGGCATTTCATTAGTTTAGGACGCTACATAGATCCGTACGCTTGCTTGAAATTAATAGTCGGTCATCGCTTCGCTCACACATGAAGTTATGTACTAAATAGCGAATATGAATATGCATATGCGTAATACAAAAGAATCTCATCTGTTAACGTTAACAGATAGAAAGGAAAATACACAAGACACTATGGGACCCAGACACCGCTGGAAGCAACTTTAGGGACATAGCAATGCAACAAGTCCTAGGAGATAGGGCAGCCTGCATGCTAGAGAGATACCAAGGGAAATGGATTAATCTAGACGAGTTTAAAGAGAGATAGGGGAACCGCCGATGAAATTGAGTATTATCCACGGCCCTAGGTTCCTACGTAGAGATACTAGTACAGAAGAGGGAAGCCCTGAACCTGAGGCGGACGGAACTAACCATCTGGAACCGGACAGAGATAGCGATTGGGAAACAGAGTGAAGTAGGAAATACAAAGGATATAGGAAAACAGGATAGGAGGTTATTTGAGGCTTGTGTAGGCAGACATGCGATCTTTCCCTTATATAGAAGATCGAGACCTATATTAGTCGACCGTAAAAACAAAATTTGGAAGGAGCGGCTAGTAAATCGGGTTCGATTCCTGAGACCTAGCTCCTGGTGGCACGCAGCTCCTGCCAGAAACAACACCAGTAATCACACACTAGCGTTGCTTCGCAAAGCTACTCCAATCTATGCTGGAAAATAGACAAGACATGTGCACATAAATCATAAAATACGTCATGGCCCATCTCATCATCTCATCTCAACGGCGCAGAACTCGCACCAGTTGTAGTCGGCATCCCTTCCACTACCGTCGACGTTGAATTCGGTAACAAGCCTCCGTTATTCAACGAAGCTTCACTTTCGCTTTCCACAGAACTACTCGTAGCAGTCCCATTATAACACCCCTCACCCCCCACCGGTCCACCCACAACAGCCACGGGATGCGCGGCCGTCAAGCAAGCCGACAGCCCGGACTCCAGATCCCCATTAAACGCACTGACGCAGAACTCGTAGTTCCAGACCCCCGGGACCAGGTACGCGACGCCGTAGCTCGTCTGCGCCGTGTACGACTCGTCCGTCTGCAGCGCCGAGCCCGTGATGTCGCTGCGGCGGTGCCAGAAGTGGTAGCCGACGGCGGACGGG